>LT855409.1:1563497-1644290 GCA_900184765.1 Hymenoscyphus fraxineus
GGCCACAAAATGCGAATTGTATATCAAGAGAGAGAGAAAAAAAAAACAGCGAAACAAAGCCCCACACTGGTTTTCTCCGTTTGATGCAGTAACCGTAATTTCATGATCCTCGTAACAGCAAAGGCACAACTCCCGAACTCGATTCTGGGCTCAATTCGACCCAATTCCGAGACCAACTCTAGGGCCTGGAACACTTCCTCCTCGTTCCCTTAACCTCCTGCCTTCCATTAATCCTCTCAAGCCACGCTTCTGTAGGCCAATGACAGCACTAACGTCCCCTTTCCAGATTTCTTTTCCATTGGCATCATTTCGGGCGTCGGCATCACTGGTTGAATTGCTTAGATCCGATCCGGAAATGTCACTTGCCACACTTGAAGAAGCGCTGAGAGTCTCTTCGTCATCTCGCTTCCTACCGCCGGCTCCTGTACCCAGATTGCCTACAGATGTGTTGATGCGCAAGTTTTGTTCGCCGGTCCCGGATGAGTCTCCACCAAACTGGCCAAGTTGAAGAACCGGAGGTCCTCTCGATGCACCTGATCCATCAAAATCCGAAGATAGCCAGTTCTCGCCAAACGCTGATGAACTAGTAGATCTTCCACCACCGGCAGCCATTGCCGTTGCATTGAATACCGCTGCCGCATTCCTGGAATCCAAAACCCCATGAAGGCGCTCAACTACCGCCTCAAGAAGTCCATCGATTTTGTAAGGGCGAGCTAACTGAAGAAGGGAACACAGAATCTGAGGAGTACACAGATATGAGTTTGAAGGTGGGAGTGAAGATGTGTAAAGGTATTGGAGGAGTGCTTGAAGAGTTAGATGAGTGTGTGGGAGATATAGTGTCCGAGGTCTCGTGGTCGGAGAAAGTTTGTTGGCATCCGGTGGATTGTTGCGCAGATAACCATCGACGGCCTGGTGTGACGAGTTTATGCTCTGCCCTGAATGATTGTTGAGGGTGGACGAAGTGGACATGTTGGAACTCAAACTGGGGGTAATAGTAACACTGCTGTTCCTACTTGGGTTCGACCTCATACCATCTCGGACCGTTGCAGCATCATTCCCGTCTTGATTAGCTGCACCCTCGAGGAGAAGTTGCACAAAATATGGCCCCCATCTTCGAGCCACGAGGCGAGAATTGACAGGGATTCTTTCACCTCCTACGCAGAGGATATCCATATCTGCAAATTCTTTCAGCCCAAGAGCACTTTGGCCCAACTCCTCTGCGGCCCTTGACAAGGCACGCCCGCTTACAGTCCCACCAGCTTTCAAATTCAGATTCATGGACGGAGCTGAGTAAGGTGCACTCGCTGAAACGAAACCTGACATGGGTGCGACTTTTCGTGGGTTGTCATATAATCCAAAAGCTTCCAACTCGACCATACAAACATTGGAGAAGTTGATTCTGCGGTGGTTATAGTCCTCTACTAAACTGCGTTTCCGATTTCCCAGTATAACAAAAGTGTTTCTTCGACCCCATAGAACTCCACGATTCCAGCTTCCCTGGCTGAAAACATTTCCACCAGCGTCGATTCGACTCCAAGTCAACGTTCTTAGATCAAGGGCCCAAAGGGCATACTCTTGTTTAGACGAGGTTAGATATGTACCGCTGACAACAAAATTCGTATCAATAACTCCACCGTTGGGGAAGCGAAGACCCGGTGGTGAGAAAGTGCCTTGCATAGGCTTCTCGGCTAACGTGCCATCTGACGACCGTATCTGAAGTTCCAGCTTGACGTCCAAAAAGTTGTAATTGGAGTAAATCAGCATTGAAGAACCAGGCTCCCTGGCATCTTGGCTGAAGTTATTGTTTTCCGGTCTCGGAGAACTCTTGCCAAGCCTTGCGGTAATGCTGCTTGGAAGAGGGGCAACAACACTTCGATAAGCACCACAGCTCTTGCCCAGTTGTTGTGTACTCGTCCACTTTAAGCTCCTTAAGTTAAAAACACTAATCTGCTCAATGTAATGGTTCGCGCTGTCCTGGCCTCCAACAACTACCATTTCTGCCCCTCCACTTCCATCGATATTGACACCAATAGTGCCTTGATTTGGATTTGATCCACCTGGATTATGATGCAGTGCTGAGCTCGCCGCGTTGGTTGATGAAAATGTAGCAGATGATGGAAGAATAGTGGCACAGTGTGCATATCGTCCTTGTGGGGTTTCCTGTGTTGGGATGTATGACCACGTCCTCGTGGGGGCGTCATAGATGTATATATCAGACATTACTACAACTTCCGCTTGAGCTTCCGCTCCCTGTGTAGCAGCTACCGGGACCTGTCCTTGGGCTGATGCGGGAGACATTCCTCCATAACAGACAAGTTTTGTGTCACCTAATGGACATACACTATGGAAATAACGCGGAGGGGGTATGTCTCCAGATGCGTTGATCTTTGTCCAATGCCGACGAATCAGATCCAGCTCATATAGATCCGATGTCAGCGACTGTCTCGTCCTTGATAATATCCTACCACCAAACACATACAGCTTATCGCCTAAAATTGTGGTTGTAGCGCCTACGAGTGGGTGTGGTTCTCGTCCGGTGGTCCGGTGAACATTGCACATCAGACCAGAGAGATGTTGAGGTGGTGCTGCCGCCGATTGGCTTCCTAATACTTGTCCCCCAGTGGAACGTGGTTGTGCTGGAGATGGGCCGGCAGATGGCGGGCCGTTACTGCGCGGAGTCATAGCATCTTGAGAATTATCTTCCGTGTCCTGCCTTGTCGAGGATGGGCCACCATTGGTATTATCCCCATAAGCATTTGATGGCTGCTTAAAGGCGCCTCCCCCGTAGTTTTGGCCACCAGATGTAGTCGAGTCCATGGTACTCGTTCGGCTGCCGCTCGCAGCCTGTCGAGACATCAGCGGCAAAGGTTTGGGTGTTTCGGGAGGGGAAAAAAGATTTGGAGTACGTGTGTCGGGCTCAGGCTCAAGTTCAGGCTCTGGAGGGGGTGGAAGGGGTTTGTCTTTGTCTGTATTACTTATATTCCGGGCATGCTTCTCATTGAAGGCTCTTGGTGATGGTTCGCTGGGGGTGACGGTGGGCGTTGGTTCAACAGTTGGCGAGAGTCGGCGTTCTCCAACTCGTATATTTGGTGGTGCTTTATTCCGACCTCCTCGCCCTGATACTGATCCGAATCGTTTGAAGCCCCGTTTGACACCAGCAAGAAAGTCTGGTCTCTCAGGAGACGAAGGCTCCTCGTCGTCGAATCTGGACTCGGAGGGTTTGGAATTGGGTGCGCCTGTGGGCTGCAGTGTCAGCTGCTTGTCCATGATCATACATGGCTACACTCCAAGGCAACAATGAGAGGAGCTGATGTAGAGGCAGAGGAGAAGGACATGTCGGAGACCCAACAGATGATGGGATGTCCAAGAAGCTATGTAAGAGGAGATGGGGCGGTCTTACTAGGAAATCTCACGACTGGCTAAGAAGGGTGCTGGTGCTCAGATCTTTCTCCGCCAACAGAGCCAGGATATGGGATTAGGTGCCAGGACAAATATGGATCGTGGAAGAAGCGGCAGGGACCTAGAGTTTCCCACAACGTGGTACAAGAGCTAGTCTCCCACTGTGTGCGTAATGTAAGGCAATCGGACAGGTAGTGGTAGCGCTTTGGTAAATAGGTGTGCTGTGCTGTGCTGTGCAGTGCAGGGCCACAACGGGGTGACTGGGTGACTGGGTGGAGTCGTAAGGGATGAGGGTACTCGAGTAGCGTAGCGTAGCGTAAGTAGTAGCGAGTTTAGCGAGTCTTGTCAGCAGGTCGGTGTGGTGTCGGTCTACTGTAGGGAGATCTTAAACGCAATTGTCCGGCAGTGGCAGCTTGTTGACTGATGTTGCTTCCTGGTGGAATTGACAGGTCGGTTGGTCTGTTGGTACGAACAGGTGGGTAGGTATGGGGTAGTGTCTCAAACGTGGCGCTGAGGAGCTACTCAGCCGCCTCCCTCTAGCCGCTAAAAAGGCTTGAATAGCTAGAATGCTTAATTAGGGCATGAACGGTATTCGGTATTTAAAAGGTTTGCACAAGTGGATGCTGGTTGAACTCAACACAGACGCTGGAAAGTATCCAGAACTTAGCTATATTTACTAGCCTAAAAGACGGTCTAGTGACACGCTGATACCGAGTATTACCTAGGTGTGAACGAAAGTACGGTACAATACCACACAATACAGGCACACCTCCGTAGGTTGCAGTGAAGTGTTGTCAAGTAACACTCCAGCGCAGTACCTACCTACACTTTGACTTCCAGGGGTACATTCCAAGCGAGCGGCTCTGGGTCTCTGCCATCCAAGATAGGAGTGGATGTGCAGGGTATTTACCAGCCGATCCATAGTCTCAGAGCACCCAACAAGGAAACGAGCATAAACCTATCTATTGTTCACAACTTTCCTCAATTGTGTGTTCCTCTCTTCCTCTCTGCTTTTCAATGGCTCAATTCTTGTGCTAAAGCGGCAGGCTGCAACTAGCGATAGGAGCCCGGTGAAGCGCCTTCCAGAAGCAAGGAAGCAATTCGGATATTTCAACCTTACCTCCTTACCGAGTACTCTGGGCATGGCCTGATATGATACTCCGTATTCTCCGTACATTACAACTTCACTTGATTTCTTGCCCGACTCCCAACCATAGGCAAGCTTTCCCATACGAGTATAATTCTTATCTTGCCTATCGAGACACAGCAAGATGCACGAGATGCCCTTACCAACCGCTCGGGCGGTCTTTCTTGCAAATCATAATGTCAATAATCCCCGCAACTGCTGCAGAAGTGCATGCGTAGCGACATCTACGGCAGTTTGTCCTCTTGTACTTCGTAGGAACCGCTAGAGAAAACTGAAGACTCTGCCGTCTGACTGGCCAGAATCCCAAAAATCACAATAATACTTCGTCCCGGGCGAAATAAATGTAGGGTTTTCAGGGGGTTTTTCCCTGTTGCTGACCTTAGCCACCCTAGCAAACCTACATTTATTTCGCCTGGGACGAAGTAATAATGCACGCCGAGTGTCCAAGTGGAGTGAATAGATGGAGTCTTGACAACGAATGATTTGAGGCTTTCTCGATGTGCCTGCTTCTGTCTGGAAAGTCTTTCCCCACCGCTCAGCACGTGTCTGAAAGACGTAACTTTCCGCTGCCAGATCGTGGGCTCATTGGGTTTCATCCTCTTTTTTTTGTCGAGTCTCCTGGTCGTCGGGGTTTCTATGATAAACTCTGTCAATCGTGTCTTACGAAGTCCGTAGGTTGTCGATTTTCTCTTTTGATGTTTTGGATGGGTTACCCGGGCCTCAAGCGATAGTTCAAAGCGTGCTGTACTGTAATGACTGGTGCAGATGAGCTCCACCTTATTCCCACCAGCGAAGGTAAAATAGTCCGCTGAGCTCTTCTGGAATATCTATGGAACGCCACATGAACGTGCTGAGTCGTAAATCCCGCGGCTACATATGCCTAGTTCTAGAAGATGCCATTCATTCGTTTCCCATTCATCTTTTTGCAGATTGTTGC
Source organism: Hymenoscyphus fraxineus (assembly GCA_900184765.1). Classification (NCBI taxonomy): domain Eukaryota; kingdom Fungi; phylum Ascomycota; class Leotiomycetes; order Helotiales; family Helotiaceae; genus Hymenoscyphus; species Hymenoscyphus fraxineus. The sequence continues at coordinate 1,568,981 of LT855409.1, forward strand.
AAAGCTGAAAAATGATACATCACTTGTACCTAGTAGCCATCAGGCCTTTACCCATTTAGCGGGGACGGATATCAAGCCGAACCGTCGATCCAGGTTGCAAATTTTACTACGTCTTGGACTAGAACTTGTGGTTCAATGTTTGACACTGGTTGTTTCATGTGGATATGATGAATGAAGATCTGATTCATAGCACAACTACTGTACATCGCACCTACCCAGCAGAAGATATAATTTTCATCTTCCATGGCTTGCGAAAAAACCGACTAATCTCGATCAAAAACAATTTTGCGGTGCAGATCAGAAATAGTCTGCTGCTCAAGCTTGTCAGAAAACGTTTTAAACAAATGAAAGCCCGCATTTCCACCTCCACAAACACAACTTGATGTTTTGAAAAGTCGAGGTTGAAATCTTGATTACTTTAGAATTCCGGAACAATCAACTGAGTTATCTCAAAACGGAAGAGTCATGAAAAGAGTCATTTACTTCGAAGTATTACCACTTTCTATGTCCACCGCAGGGCATTTGTGTTTTAAATTCGCTGGCAAAAGCGTAGGATACTCCGTATGTAGGTAGCTATCACATGGAGCGTTTTTGGTTGAGGAACTCTGCTCTAAAGCTCTGGCTATTTTCCCGTGAGATAATTACAGGACGGGCGGGACAGAATAGTGACAACTCACTCAATCTACTCCAAACTCGTTTTCGTATTGAAACTGATCTATCGAACGTCTAAGGCAAACAAAAAAAGCAAACTCGGAACTAGTCATCAAATTTACACAAGTGCAAAATCATAATACGAGGTATGATTTCATTCCCAAAAAAGACATGCAAAAATCTCCGAGCCTTCCTTATCCACACGTGGTTTCGCTTGGCAACATCACCTGCAACCCCAAAGCCGTTTCTTGCATCCGGTCGGATTAGGTCACCACCAGTCACTCCTCTAAAACTAGCTACATTAGGCACTCTACTCTGTCCACGGAGATATCCACGACCCCCAACATCTTCACAAACCCCTCACCTCCAACGCCGAAACAACGACAAATTATGGATCTAGCCTACGACCACATCCAAGAGGAGACCCTCGCCCCCGGTCCCGAGGCGGCCGAAAAGAAAGAAAAGCAATCTGAAACAACAACCCTCAATTCCGACTTCCAAGAGGCCTACAAAGCCATATCTGCCAGTCCCTGGGGCGCGCGATTGGGCGGTTTCTTCGGGAGTGTCGTGAAGCAGGTTGGTGTCCCCTCTTGTCCTGCGTACCTTGGTGAGGGGTTTGTGTTGATGGGGGTGATAGGGCGAGAATGTGTATAAAGAAGCATCTACAGAACTCTCGGCCGTGCAGGAGGAAGCCACGAAAGGATTTACGGATTTGAAATCTTCAATTATCAGTCGCACACGAGCAATATCCACTGCGCAGAACCCGACGACCGGCGAGGCATCTACGGAGACGAAGGAGGCAGAGAAGGAGGTTTCTTCTGATGACGCTTTAAAGGAATCGGAGGGTGTGCTTGCGAGACTCCGCACGGAGGCTGCGAAACGGTTAAAGGATATCCAACATGCGGAAGATGCAGCAGACGAGGCGCTCTTGAAATTCGGCACAAATCTCAGGGACTTTTTGAAGGATGCTGTTAGTATTACACCAGCGACTGCGGAAGATAGTAAAGATGGGAACACGGTATTATTTGAAAGCAAAGATGCGTCCGGGAAGCGAGTAATTCATACCACACGATTCGATGCACAACTACATGTTATACATTCGTCACTCGATAGTTTTACTAAGGATCCGGTTAGCGAGGAGTATGAGCCTTGGACGAAGACTTTTGATGTGGAGAAGAAGACGGATGATATCAGCAAGGACTTGGAGAATTTCAATGAGTTGAGAGCGTCTATGGAGAAATTGGTTCCGGATACGGTCAAATACGACGATTTCTGGAAGCGGTACTACTTTCTGAGACACAGTATTGAGACTGCTGAGGCGCGGAGAAGGGATCTACTCAAAGGTATGTCTATATCAGACTTTATGGTTATTTTCTGATGGCTAACTATCATCAGGTGCAGCTGCCTCAACTGAGGAAGATATTGCTTGGGACGAAGATTCTGAAGATGAAGCCACAACTAAGACCACCAAAGCAAAAGAAGCAGGCAGGCCAGCTTCTGCAGAGTCATCCACCACCCTTCATCCCGCTACAGAGACAGCCGATAAAACTCTTCTTGCCCCAGAAGGGACCCGTAAATCCGACGAAAAATCACGAGCCGACAGTGATGGCAGTTATGACGTTGTTGGAGCCGCTTCTGGAGTGCCAAGTCATGCTCCAAATAGTCCGAAAGAATCTCGAAAGGGCGATGATAGCGAGGATGAAGATTGGGAGTAAGAAGGCTGATTTGTGGCGATCATTGTTTTCTGGCGTTGAAGCTTCCCCGGGGAGTATTAGGTTAGGCGACTCCTTTTTCGTCACTGAGGCTCTCTACATTTTCCCGTAGAGAATTTGTAATCCATGTTGATATCCCTCCCTTTTTTGGTATTTCTCGGACGCCGTTCTTATACCTATCCAGAAGTTTATCTCTTCTTTTTCGTGACCTTCGTAAATCCATCTTCATCCACCTCCGCCGGTTCCTTAACCCTCACCAACGGCGGCGCCTCATCCATCTCCACATCAGCACCTCCTTCGTCATCCTCATCCGATCCACTCGTCTCATCCTCCTCTTCCCCCCTCTCCTTCTTCTCAAACATCTTCTCCACATCCTCCTTCCCAGCTTTTGCATCCCACCTCTCCTTCATTCCCATCACCTCCCCAAACTCCCCTTTCGCACAGTCCTTCTTAATCCTCATGATCTGCTCCGCCACCTCGAACCCACTCTCATCGTCCACGTTTACTTCGAATTCATCCAGCATGACTCCTAACAGGAATTCCTCCAACCATTCGGCGTCTGCGTCGGGTGTCTCGTTCAAGAGGTCGATGGTCTGCTGCGCGAACCATTCGCGCTTCGAGGCCGAGTCGGGGCCGCCCCAGGAGTTGGTTACGGCGAGGGTGAGGGAGGGCCAGAGGAAGAGGGAGAGGGTGCAGCCGAGTTCGAATTGAGCCTGGCATTTTGCTTCGGTGGGGTTGAGTTAGTTTAGATTTTTTTGGATTGTGTGAGCATCTGGGTATGCGATAAGAGCAGTTGGATACCTGGTGATGGCGCAGATTGTGCGCTTCCTGCGCCGTTGGACTCCATGGTGGGGATTTTGTTTTTCGGGTGGTGTTGAGGGATGGTATTTCTGGTGTTGGAGGGGTAGTAAATTTTTATGTACAAGCATGCATACGGAGCACGGCTCGCACAGCGGCGCTAGGTTTTGCCGTGGCCGCCGTTATCAAAAGAACTGTTTGATTTGGAACAAGGTTGAAGGTGATCTTCCCGAGGCACGGAGTTACGGTACTTGTGAGGAAGAATAAATCGGTTGCTTGAAAAAAATCGAAGAAATATTCATGTTATGATCCGGAGTCATTCTGCGTTATGAAATGGTGTCTAGTAATTAGAACAACGAGATTTGTTCACTGCTGATGGGACGGATGATCAATACTTGGTACCTATGAACTCGACAGCGGAAGCGGGTCTGTAATCAGCCAAAATGACGTGGATCGCTGGTTGCTGGGGCCGGGGGTGAAATTATTGGGAAATACATCCAGCCAGCTCTGAGCTCTCGACTCGAGTCGGCACTTCTCGAGTAATTGTGCTCGTACGGGGTACTTTTGTGGATTCCTTATTCCCCTACCTCCGTAATGTCTAATACCTGGTTGTCTTGTCTGTCACTTAACTTCTAATCCATACTTCTACTTTGCGCAATTCCCTTACTCCAGACTAGTGTTTTGACCACCCAGGCATCTTGGCCCCTTTGTCTGCTCAACTTCCTACTGGTCCTACGAGAGCTCAAAAGCAACACAGGGAAGAAGGAAAGATGCCTCTTAATACACTCACCGTCGGATTTGCAATTACTCCTGCTGTCATCCAGACTTTTGTCGCTCATGTAAGTTCCTTCCACGGCATCTTGTTCACCTACAGAACTAACCAACCCAGTACATTAATCGCAAACCACTCGCCCAAAAGCCAACAGCGCATATCTCCTACCACGAAGGCCTAGAACTAATTCGAAAGTTCCTACTCTATGCCTCGCACCACCCAGTAGAAGACCTACAACGCTTCACGGGTCAATGGGTACCCCATCCCGCCTGGGTCAAAGTCGACGAAGTGAAGATCCCCGAGGAATATATTGAGAAATCAGCCGAGGCAATACAGGAGCAATTGGGGCCTCGTGGTATTCAGAAGGTCGGCGGGAAGACCTGGTGGCAATGGAGAAGACCGGGAACTGAGTTGGAGGCGGAGTGGATCGAGATGAGGAGTGATTATAATGAGAGGAAACGAACGAATGGGAAGTCTAAGAGGATTGTTTTGTATGTGCATGGAGGCGCGTATTTCTTTGGGAGCGTCGATGAGCATAGATTTATTATGCAGAGAATAGGGAGAAAGCTACAGGCTAGAGTTCTTGCACGGTATGTGTTTTCCTGGTTGTCTTGGGGAATATTGACTAATTGGTGGTAGTGAGTTATGAAGAACTGTTGACAGCTGGGGGCATACTAACAAAGTGTAGCACGCTATCGATTGGCGCCTCAATTTCCCTTTCCGTGTGGTTTGCACGATTGTTTAGCAGTATATCTCTTCTTACTTTCAGACGGTCAAGATCCCTCTACAATTATCTTGGCTGGAGATAGTGCTGGTGGAGGTATGGTGTTAAGTATGCTTGTAACTCTACGAGATCGTGGTATTCCACTACCAGCTGGTGCTGTTCTTATTTCTCCTTGGGTGGACTTGACCCATTCATTCCCAAGTCTTTCTGGAGATGCCCAACAAGATTATATACCCGCACATGGGTTCCACCATAGTCCTTCTCCAGCATGGCCACCTCCTAACTCGGACGATATGCTTGCTATGGAAGAAGATATGGTCAGAAAGCTTGCTCACCAGGACATTGGAGCTGCTCCCTTGCAAACCGAGCAAGATGCAGTCCAAGGTTTCCACGTGGATCATCACCCAGAGGCTGGTACTAAAAATGATTCTGCTGCTACGGGAACGGCTACAAACGATGGCACTGGGAAAGAAGCGAATACCGTTCCTGGGATGGGCCATGATCTTTCCATAATGATTGATGGAAACCTCGTTCAAATCAAGGATCAGATACAACTGTACACACATAACTCACTAATAGCACATCCCTTGGTTTCTCCAGCATTAGCACCATCCCTAGGAGGTCTACCTCCCTTGCTCATCATGGTAGGTGGTGGAGAAATGCTTAGGGACGAGCAGATATACGTTGCCCACAAAGCTGCCAACCCAGCACAGTATCCACCAGGCGATGCTTTCTTAGATGAAAATCCGAATGATCACAACAGAGATCAGATCAACCGATGGAAGCCCACAGATGTTCAGCTGCAAGTATGGGACGATTTGTGTCATGTAGCGCCTACTTTGAGCTTTACGAGACCTGCGAAATTCATGTTTCGATCAATAGCTCAATTCAGTGCTTGGGCTTTAGCGAGAGCCCAGAAAACCGAGATTGAGATATTGGACGATGATGATGTTTCGGTCATCTCACGCTCCGACTCTGACGAGGAGAATGAAGGCGAGGAGAAGCTAGATGAGGGTGAGGTCCTCGATAGTGTTGGGAAAGCTGGAGATCCCCTTCCTCCGTTCAAGAACCATATGATTCGACAAAGGGTCGATCGTCATGGGCACTTGTTTCCTCTTGAGTCGGAATCAGAACTCCCAGGATGCTGTATGTCGCCCGCGGACATTGGAGTCATCAAAGAAGGTCCTGTCAAGAAATGGATGGCGGTCAAGAAGGAATGGGATACCAAGTTTGCACACCAAAAACGAAGAGTCCAGAAGAAACGGGCTAAGGAAATGGCCGAGGGCTACCAAGAGTTCGGCAATGGCGAGGTCCCTCCTCCTTCTGCTTTGGCTGGACGAAGAAAGACTGGTGAGGAACTGAAAGCAGACAAGAAGACGAAGAGTTGGGGGATGAGTCTTTGGGGTATTTGGGGTAGCAAACACGATGAAAAGACCATGGTTCGCGAACGAGAAGCGGATACAGCACCCGAAACCACAACCGCTACACCCGCCGACGGTGCTGGAGCACGAGGACTACATGACATCGAAACCCCCAAAAAGCAGAAACGCTTCTCCCAACCCGGACTAAGCGGTTCCCGCTCGCGTCGAAGAACAGTCACAGATCAGAACCAAACAGGCTGTCGAGACGAAAGTATCCCCCCTCGCCTCTCCCTCGATGGACTTTACGATTTTCATGACGATGATTTTCACGGCGATGACTTCCCCTTGGATCAACCCACCAGCTCCCGTCCTGCAATCCTCGTTCAGAAACCCTCGTTTAATCTCGCGGATGGCGATGACTTTGACCGGAAGAGACCCAAGGCGGGCGGTATCGCGTTCCCGTTTACCCTCAATAATCATAAGGCGAGTGCGAGTATGACGACGCTTACTAGTGAGGAGGCTTTCCCGCCCGGTGAAGATGTGGCGATCCCTGGGGCGAGGGAGAGTGGGTATACGCCGAGGTCTTCGGGGGATGCGCAGAGGGAGGGCGAGGCGACGGAGGAGAAGGGAGGTGAGAAGGGGAGTGAGAAGCAGGTTCTGGTTGTGCAGGAGGGGGTGGAGAGGCCTGAGTTGGAGACTTTTGTTACGGCGTTGGATATTAGATTGGGGCTTTAGACGGCCTTTGTATAAACCAAANTCATTTTGAGCGAGCGAGCATAGACCCTTGATGTAATAATTATTTGAAGGCATAGTATTTTGCGTCTTGGAGGGAGAGGGACTTTGAAGAGCTGGGCTGGTTTCGATGACTCCTGTCTTATCCTGTCCTTGGGTTGTTTTTGTATATACACGTAGAAATTTAATAATAGGAGCTAGGATCTTTACTTACATACTTACCTCTATGGTGCTCTAGTATCCGTTGTTTACTATAATCATGTGGCTGCTCCAATATTTGTTCATCTCTGCCATCGATCTGGTTCTTTTGCTTGTCCACCTGTTGTAAGGGAAGACACTTTATGACTTTGATGAAGTAATCGTAAGATGAGTTGGGAATGGGGAATTGGTTGTTTGTGGAGTATGAGGCTGTGGATTAGTGAATTGTGGCTCGCTTAATACAGTGAATATATAGCATCAAGGCGTGAAAAGGGGTAGTAAGTATGTACCATTAAAGTTTAAGAGTAGTGAATCTGTTTTGTTTAGTGTTGAGACTTCCTAGCTCTTTGATACTTGCATTCATCTCAACATCGATTCAAAATTGTCCTTGAACGCTCCTAGTCATACTCTGAAATGGAGGGCTAGAGTGTATTTGTATGTTTTTTTTCTTCTTTCCAAGTTTATGGGATGGATTAGAGGAAAGTGTTGGCTGTTTTTATGTGATGGGATGTTTGGCAAGAATTGAAAGATTAGGATGAGTTGATAGAACCTCACAGGGAGGTAGAGGGGAGGGAGGAGGTTCTATGGGGGCGGTAAAAGATTTGATGTACACGAGCACAGTAGGTAGGATTATTGCTCAAGTGTTAGGTTTGTCTTCTTGGGGGAAGTGCTAGGTTATATATAGGTGGTTGGTTCCGGAACCTTTTTCTGTCGTCGCTGTACGAATGCTCAAAGTTGCCAAAAAAGAAAAGATTCGCAAGGAGAACTCTAGTAATTTCTAAAACCTCCAAAAGAGATGTTAACATAAGTATCGATTGATTCCAGCTTCTGCATATGAAACTATCTTCCATGGCATTATTCCATTCTATTCTACCTGGAATCCTTCTAGAGTACCTTTACAGTATAATAGAACTGTTCTATTCTATCGATCTGTCTCTGGAATTCTAGGACTTCTATAGAATTCTACTTATAGTGAATACTGTATCTAGGTAGGGTGGATGGGGACCCTTATGTGATATTCCTAGGGCACTCTACTTATACTTGGATGTGTTATTTGTATTTCCAGGGGCTTTCTACCTACTAGTTATATACGTAGGTGCTGTTGCGACTAAACGGGGACTTCCTATTAGCCTACCGGACATCTATGGATGAGATATAGGTATATTGTGCGTGTCATGTGACGAATTCTATATAGAAAATCTATATATTCTATGGAATATATGCCTCTGGAATGGATTTCTTTTAGAGGAGAGCTCTGGAACCGAATGGAATTCCAGTTGCCGAACGTTGATTGATTCTTTCATTGGTATGGAGAAAGATCAACCTCCATGTCATATCTTACAGGCCAAAAATTTGGATGTCGATGATATTTATATTGAAGTACAGTACATACGCACGCCCAAATTTGCACTTCCTGATCATATCCAAACTTCCAAACTTCCAAACAGGAAAGATATTCATTCATAATTCGTGAGAACGTCCCAAGGGAAGTCTAATAACGTAGGAAAGTGCATTTCCAGTGACCCGTATATTGAAAAAGCATGAAAATAACTTCGACAAGATAACCCTGAGTAGGTAAAAAAAAAGTGAGATAGCAATGAAAGGAAGATTCGGAAATTCCCAGCCGTAGAATTAGGCTTCGTGCTGTTCTTCCATAGACTTCGTTCCCAACAACCCCCATCTATTCAATAATAGGAAGAAAGGAACTTGGAGAATGGTGATCTATTTAGATGAATGTCAGTAATTTTCCAAACTTCTCGGAAAATAGGTTGTATCATCCGCATAACCCTTGACTGTCAAATCGCCCCAAGTGGATAAACAAGTCAAACGTCAGATGATGTGGCAGACATTGTAGAGAGCCCTGAATCCGACCGCGATGTCACCGTCGAAAATGTAGAGGATTTCTCGCTTAAGACCATTGACTGTTTTGCGCTCTCGTATTCTTTCCACCAATTTGCATTGACCTTTCTTGGCAGGAGATTCCAAACCGAAAGAGAATCTTCCTCTTCTTGAGTCGGTCGCAGTTTTACGTAGGCCCACATTCTACGGTCAGTCTCTCCGCGAAAGGTGTTTGAGATTCTTCTAACTCGGATTGAGTCGCCGACTTCGGTTTCGTCACAGCCGAATCCGCGGACGACGAGCCATGTACTGCCAACTAGTAATGCGACGGTGAGAAGTTGTGTGACCAGATTACATTGCCCAAGCGCAATCACATGAACACCAAAGAACAACCATCCGGCTCTTCTCGTCCAGGTATAAAATAATGGGTTGATAGGAGCTGGAACTTTCAGGAATCCGCTGGTGACCAGTCCGCGAGGAGCGTAAATTGTAACCAAGTTCCCATTATCGAGCGTAACGAGTACCTTTACTCTTGTCATTTGCTGAGATGTATAACATGCGTTTTGACAAGTTTGATTGAGACCCCGACTGTTTTCTCTGATAAGGTACCAGCGCACGACAACGGAGACTAACAAGGCGATGGAGTTTGCGACACCCCACCAATCGCCCATCAAGACGGTCAGGGCGAGCATAGCGGTGAGTATTGAGCCTCCAATGAGGATTGAAAGTCCACCTTTCTCACGTCGTCGGTTCTTCGGGAGAACATTCCATTCGAAGACTGTTTTACTTGTCTTCAAGTCCTGGGAACGTAGCCATCGACTAAACCAGCCTGCGAAACTGGTTGTTGTGATTGCGTCGGTGACATTGTAGAGTGTGAACCCAGGAACTGCTGTTGTGAACTGGTTGCCAGATATGAGGTATTCTGTACAAAACATTAGTATCTGTGAATATATCGGAAGATGAGTCTAGGGATCCAACGCGGAAAAAAGACATTCTCTCGGTTGATGAAACAAAATCTTAAGGAGGGAAGATAGAAAGTAGTTGCGTACGACCAAGTAATGGGAGAAATGTCGTGTATTTACTATCAACGAGTCGGCCGATTGCTTGGTTCACTTCTTCTGCCCCGATGAGCGTGACGAGACCGAGGGCATCTAGACGAAAGGGACTCCAGTGCATTAGATTGTGGAGAGGCATCGTAGCTGTTGATAATGGAGCCATTAGAAAAGTTCAATTTATTCACGTGAAGAAAAATGAGAATTTTCACGTGGAAGTGATGGGAAAGATATTCAAACGTACGCCAAACTTGAGAGAGTCTTATTATATGGTCTCGATGAGTATATGGTCAAGATAAGGCTTCAGTGTAGCTTCTGTGCATCTGTAAGATGTGATGCAACCATGCAGACCGAATTATACAAAAGAGCTGCGAGGAAGAATGCCAGCGGAAAATATGGCCTTGTGGTGAACCCTTTATGAAGCCTATCATGTTGCCACACGTCAGAATATGTGCCCCAACGCCCGGGTAATTTAGTAAATGGGCTTAGACTTGAGGCCTTTTTAACAGATCTTTCAGTAGCTCTTTCAAAAACATTGTGATTGCTCGAAAACTTCTATGAGTCTGGATTAGCCCATTTGAAGAGATTCTACACTGCCACCACTGAAAAGGAAGGGAGGAAACATCGATTCTCCGGAGAAAACAGATCTGCTCAGCCTTGATTCAGAGTTGCACGTCGAATTTACCCCGCATTTGGCTCACCACATTTGGTTCACCGAAAAAAATCATCAGGTAATTGTGTTCAGGATGTGGTTACATTACGGCTTGGATCGTAACAATATCATTGGCTTAAGCGAACTCAGCCCCTTTTTACCCGTCCCTGCCTCAATTTTGAGGTCTGGTTACATTTTGCGGCGCAGTGCGCACCCCCGGCACCTTTTCTACAAAGTTGACGAGATCGGACCAACAGCATGGGCGATCTTTTTCCTTTCTCGTTTTCTCTGCTTACTGAATAATCTCACTCAGATGAGGCTCTGTTGTAGCCAATTGTACAGCTGGAGAATTGCGAAGCGTTATCACGGAACAGACAGACTCGATGCTAAAGAGATAAAAGCCCGTCTGTGTGAAGATTTCTCCTCGCATCATCAGAGAAGGCTGAGGATAAGAATTTTTGGATAATATAGGTTTGTCCTGTGGTTTGTCTTCAAAATGCTGCTTGATTTCTATTTATTTGAAGTAATTGGGGGTTACCATTTTCTGCTTACCAACCCTTTTTTGGCAATCTACAAGCTGTTTTCCTTCTCGTGCATATAATTGCTTTGTCTTCTCAACAATAATGGGGCTTGTGAGATTCAGCTTGCAGCCACTTTTGCATGGGTTCGTTTAGGGTTGTGACCAGATCGGAAGCTCATGTCTTAAAATATTAAAAGCGGCATAATGAAGCTCTCGTTGTTTCTTTAAGGAATACATCGGATCAATGTTGTGGGTCAAGGACAGAACAATGAATACATGAAAGTTACGAAATCATTGCTCTTCTTATTCCGAGAGATCTGAGTTGTTGCTTGCATATAAAAGGTAAATCACGGGTGCTATCTATTGCTGTTTTGCATTATGATATTTTTAGACAATAATATTGTGGGGTTTCTTGGGGTCGGTTTGTGTCACGGAACCTGAACAGATTTCAGTTCGTTCAAAAGTTCATGTGGCTGGCAGAGGCAAATGAGAACCACTCAGCAGGGGTAGTGAGCTTTATCAGCCGCGTTGAGTTGCATGCATCTGTATTGCACTTTCAGAGTGATTCCCTCATATACCGTAAGGTCCCGGGTAGAGGACCACATTTACCCAAAGATCTTCTGGGATTTTCTCATATCTATCGAAATGTCTGACTCCGGATCTTCGTCGCATGCCAGCAGTGGTGATGGACTCAAGAGAAAAAGAACGATCCGATCAAGCGACCCAAGAAAGAAACCACAGCTTGAGGAGGGCACCTCTCATGTTTCTCTAGCTTTGGAATTAGCTAAACAGCGACTAGCACACCTCAAAGGCAACCTACTCAATGAAATCGGTGGACGCGAAGACACCTATGTTTACACGCCACTGAAGCAATTTGATGGCGAGGACATCCGTGTATTGATCATAGAACCAGGAAAGGGGGATGACCCAATCGCGTGCAGACTGGTTCCAAGTGCACTCCCTACTACCAAATCGGGATCTACCAAAGCATATCCATATACAGCGCTGTCATACTTCTGGGGCGAAGGAGAGCCAATTCACGAAATCACCATGACCACCTACAAGACCCCCGAAGAGAAATTGGAGAGCCTAGGGGTTGCCGAGATGGCTATTGTAAGATGGAGAATGAGCAAACGAGATCGGAAGCATAAGGCTTGGTCTAATTCAGGCAAGATTTATGTCAGATCAGTAAGTAATTGTTAGTGGCGCATCAAATGCCCAGTTGCTAATCCCAAAAACAGAACCTATACGTCGCTTTGAAAAGGTTCAGAGATAGGAGGGAGCCAGTCACCATGTGGATCGATGCTTTATGTATTGATCAGGGATACGATCCGGAACGAACCGAACAAGTCAAGAAAATGCACGAACTATATATCAACGCGAGAACTGTCAGTGTTTGGTTAGGGGATGGGAAAAATTTACGGCAGCCACCTCCCAGACCTTGCTTCAGTTTCTTACGAAGGCTTCTTAGACTCGGCGATTTAGATGATGTACTGAATGATCTCGCGGAAGACAAAGACAACCTGGTTGAAGGTGCCGGAAATATAATCAGTCTGATGCGTAATAAATGGTTTAGTCGTCGTTGGGTTGTGCAGGAGCTTGCGCTCGCTCGCCAAGCTGAAGTTGTTTACGGTGTAAGTAGTAGCTCCCTATGCTTCTGAAGTGTTTGTATATTGATTTTGATAGAGAGCAAGAATGCCATGGACAGGTAAGACCTGCAACCACTGCTTCCTTTTGCGCCAAGGGAAACTCTTCACTCCTCTCTAATCTCAAATATTCTGTAGTAAGCTGATAGAACAACAGAGTTTGCTGATGGCATTGCTGTCTTTATCAAAAGCCAAAAAAGAATTCTCCCGGCATTATCTAAAAAGATCACAGAGAAAGCTGTCTCGCTTCCAGAATTGCCTCCCCCAGATGGCGTTCATAATCTTGGAGCAAATGCGCTTGTGGATTTCACCAGCAATTTGTTTAGGCGGAACGAGAATGGCGATATACAGCAGCGGATGATGACTTTGGAAATGTTAGTATCCAGCTTGCTAGCATTCGAAAGCGGAGATCCTAAGGACACCATCTTTGCTGTTCTATCATTGGCCAAAGACACTCATCGCATATCGAAAGAAACTGGCCTGAGGGAATTAGACGAACGACTTACACCAACATACGAAAAGAAGTGTTTGCTTGACGTTTACACAGATTTCATTGGATACTGCATCGACGAATCCAAGTCACTGGATATTTTGTTGCGCCACTGGGCGCCAAGTGGGGAGAAGGAAAGGAAGAAAAGGAGATTTACAAAGAAACCCAAAGAGGAAGAGGAGGAAGAGGCCAAAGAGGAGCCGTTACCGACCTGGATTCCGTTGATTTCCAAATCTTCGCACGGCTCCCCGTCTCAGCGGGCTGGTGGTAGGATAGGGGGAGACAGTTTTGTTGGAACATACTTGCGTACGGGCCAACGAAATTATAGTGCAACATTAGATTTACCTCCCAGCCTAGAATTTGGTCGGATCGAGGCTGAACGGGGTGCTGAAGAACCTGCTCATGAGGGGCGTCAGAAACACGAGCAGGAAAAGGTCAAGAAAGGTGAGGAAAAGGGGATAAGGGGAAAGAAAGAGAAAAGGTCGAAGAGAAAGAAAAGAGCAAAGGATAGGAAGGGGAAGGAGAATCATACAGCAAGTCAAGAAACCAACCATGAGCTCCCCGAAAAGAAGGATCATCACAACAAATTGAAAAAGAAATACAATGGCCGCATTTTTGTAAAGGGACTTCGAATTGGAACTATCAAAGAGTTGTCGCCTCGTGCGCCGCAAGGAATGATCTTCCACGAAGCCTTCGGGATGGCAAAGTTCGATCATAGATGGTGGGAGGAATACCAGGAGTGGGCGGAAGATATACCACGTGTACCTGAGGCGTTCTTGAGGACACTAGTCGCCGACAGAGGGCCTGATGGCCAGAATATACCTTCGTGGTACCCTAGGGCTTTTATGGAATGTCTCAACAATTTATGGGTCACTGGGGACCTTAGACCGGACGACGTTATCAGTTTGCCAAAGGCACCTGAGATGGCGAAGCACCTTTTAGTAAGAATTAAGGACGTTATGTGGGAGCGAAAATTTGTGCGAATCGATCTCAATGGAAAGAAAGATACATACGGTCTTCTTCCTCCTCAAGCAAACGAAACAGATGTCATATGTGTTCTATTTGGAAGTTCAGTGCCAGTAGTGTTGAGGCCGCAGGTAGTTGGACATGATGAGTATTGGGAAATGGTTGGTGAATGTTTCTGTTATGGCCAGATGGAAGGCGAAGCGGTTTCTGGGAGGGAGTGGAAATACCCATACGATGACGCCGAATGCTTTGAGATTCGGTAGACTCTGGAAAATTCAAGCTTTCTTTTCTCAAGGCATGTGGGATTAATTGTGAAGGCATTAGAGGCGCAGTAGGGAGTCATTTTTAATGTTTGGTTGTCACGCATATCTTGTTGTGGTCACGATGAGTACTATCCCCATGTGGCCCCAATCGAGTGAATCCGCACTGCTGCAATGTCACGTTTCGCATTGTCTCCCAGAGGACAACATAGAGCCAACAAAAGTTTCCAAATCCCATAATTTGATCCAAATCATTCCATTGTTTTAGTCATTTGGACTCATAAAAACCACGTACCCAAGATGAAAGGATAATCGAAATAATTGCTTAGGGTTATTTAAAAAATTGAAATGTTTTAAATCAACTAAATTTATTGAAAAGAATCGCTGCGACAATTTTAACCGGAAGTTTGTTTATTCTGAATGAAACGAAAGCTATGCTGTTCCACACTAAGCGAGGAAATAGAATCCGAAATGCTGCCCAGGGAGCCAGGCAATAATGATAATAGAGGCTGAGCCTCGATCTTCATGTTTCTTACAACTAAGGGAATGTGCCGCAGCTGAAAAGTACGAGCTATGTTACTGTAGCGCGAGCGGTAGCTTCCGATGGACATTACAGTATTGCAAAGTTGACAACAAACGCTCTCCTGTCCTAATTTTCTAGATTTCTCTCAACATGCTACACCAGATATCTCAGGATGATTGATTTATATATTTGTAACTACTCGAGTATAGGAAATGATTGTGCACTAAACTACGCTAGACAGTTGATACAACGGCGGTGATCACCTACAGTACGCGCGTGGGTGTGTCCATGGGGCTATTATTCCGACATGGGAGTTCCACCGAGTGTCACGCAATAACTTGCTGATTCTATCTGATCCTAAAGAAGCAGGATTGTCAGCGGGGTGTATGCGTTAATGCGTGGAGGCGGAGTTGCCCTCGTAGTACAACCAATCGAACGAGCCCCGCCACCATTTCTGACAATTTCTCTGACCACCGCGGCTGAGGAACGACCAAGGTTGCCGGACAGCCCCCAATATTTGAACCAATAATTATATTCCTTGAGGCGCATTTCTAGGGTGTCACCATACGATGCATATCCCTTGTATCAGGAGTCACTGCCTCCACACCATTTTCTCAAGAAAAGCCTCACCTGTTCGGATCTCGGGCACCAGGGCAAACTTGGTAGATTATATATGGCACTCAGTCCATTATATTGATAACTTTATACAATATCAAACACTCGATCAACATACTGTCATCATTTATAATTCCTTAAAATCGATTGCCACAATTACCAATGTCTCAATTAGCAAATCGCAAATCTCCAATACACAAGATAAGCTCCAAGTGTAAAGCAAAACCAATTAAACAGGAACGGCGAGCCCGAGCCTTCGATTCTCGTCTTCGGCTAGCAACTACCCAACGAGACGTCTTCGATTGGTTTGAGGAATCTCCATACAATGGAGGAGATGTCTACTCACCCCAATGGCAGTGTCGATTGACGAAATGGTAAGTTTTTAGACATTTATATTTGTATACATATATGGTATATATATATGGTATATATATATGTATGTATATAAACAAATTCCGGCTCTGACAGATCTTCAGGGGCGACGAATTTGACCACGATGTAAAATCCTTACACGACCAAGTCGCTCGTTGCGAGCAAGAGCCAGAAAAATTAGAAATTGGTCTCTTCTTCCAGACCCACTCCATAGCAGCTTTCAGTTTGTGGCATTTATTACAAGCATGCTACGAACTAGACAAGCTCATATGTGTAATATCAGCACCGGTATCTGAATGGCAAGATCTTCGTCCTTTCGAATATCTCAAATCCAAAGACATTATGTCAATATGGCGAAGGAATTTGCGAGCATTTTCTTCCCAAGTCCAACAGAGTAACATGGGCAATAACAACTTCGAGAAAGAAGCTGTTGCAAACCGTTTACATTACTTGGTGCAAGGTGTTCAGGCCCTCGAGGAAGCTCGGGCTATGGCTGGAAAGGTATTTGAGACGCGGAAAGATAACATGCGGTGTTCGTACTGGATGCTGGATCATATAAAAGAGGCTGTGGATAAGAGGTGTCGTGCGATTGAGAGTATTTCAGACTCTAACATACGTTGAGATCCGTACTCTCTCTGGCAGACAGTGCTTTTTGGGATCACTAAAGGACTTCCTCGGTTCATTTTGTAGTTATGTAGTAGTTCGGTGTGTTAGTCAATTTTTCGAAACATATATATGGGAAACTAAAAGGGCGCAACGGCAGGAATGGACAGTTGGGGGTCTACCGTTTTGGGAGTTTACGGAAAGGAAATTCCCCCGTCGGTCATTGAAAGCTATTTTATATCTGTATCACACTCTGGTATACTGCCTTGCAGTCGAGACAACAGTGGCACTGTGATTCACTAATCTATCGAAATCAGATGGAATCAGAACAGAAATATGACGACATGCTATCTTTATGTCTTTGATGGTTGAAAACCTTCAATCCGCAACGTTCGGCACATGGAACTATATCCAATGGAATTATTCCATTCTATTCTACCTAGAATCCTTCCAGGCACCTTTATAATGGAAGTATTCTATTCTATCGATGGGTCTCTGGAATTCTAGTTATAGTGAATATTAAAATAAATTTAAGTGAATAGCCGTATTCAGGCAGAGTGAATAGGGGACCTTGACGTGATATGTCTAGGACTCTCTACCTCTATATACTAATATATATTATTAGTACGCCTAGGGAGTTTGTCCCTACTGCCTATATATAAAGGTGCTATTGCTATAGTCTAAGACTGACCTACCGGCCTTTTTCCGGGTCATATGGCGTTCTAAATAGAAATTCTATATATTCTATGGAATGAGTGCCTCTGGAATGGAATAATTCCAGAAGAGGGCTCTGAAATCGAATGGAATTCCAGTTGCTGAACGTTGTCAATCCGTTCCTTTGCGTTGATTCTATATGGGCCGTGGATTCCGTAGAGGAAGTTCGGGAGGAAGACTGGCGGAATTTTGGTAGCATTGTACCGAGGGCAGAAGTGATCCATCCTTCGAATATAACGACCGAGAGATAAAATACCCATCTTTCGAGATACATAAACACAAGAATAAATCTCGGTTTTATTCAGGAACCACCGACGTATCCCATTCACAAATGGTACCAGAAATGATACAGTAATCAATGAAAATCGCGAGTATGAAACATAGAGAAAAGATCCCTCTTCACTACTGTAAGACAAGAAAGTAATCATACTACTCTCAGAAAGTAATATCTAGATAAATCCCATCGAGGCGCCAGTTACAATACCGAAACAGTAAATAACCGGTTGAAAAAACTCTCAGAATGATAAAAGTACAGTGCCAGCATTGAGCAGATAATGTCCACTACACATCTCATTTCACACTGATCTGATTGAATGACAAGGATTGAATGACAAGGATTGAATGACAAGGATTGAATCACAGTACTGTATACCAATAGAGATCGGAATCCAGTCCACGTAACAAACCATAAAAATCCATAATCACACCCACAGAATCACAAATCAACATCCTACAATTTCAAAAACAACTTCCTTCGATCCGCTATAAATGAACAACCCCACCAAACTCCCACTCAAAATCCAATCATTTCTTTAACGAACATAGTCATGATTTCCAAAATGAGATACAGTATACAAAGAACCAGCTCAAGGAAAGTAACAAAACCCACCTACCGTAGAAAACCACAACAATCAGCCAACCAGTCAGACAGTAAGACATCCAGTCATCCGGTCATCAACCCCACAGCAGACCCCTCACACATCAAACACCGGCCTCCAAATCCCTCAAACAATACTTAAAACAAGACCACAGCCGAGGCCCCCTCCCTCTAGGCAAGCAACTACCGTAAGGCTGACTAAGAAGAGGCTGTGAGCACACGTCCCAGCCGTACCAAAATAGATAGTACCTAGGCAGATACTTTACACATACTACCTCCTGACTTCCCAACAGTCAGGATTATATAGCCTCACTCGTTCCCTCATCGTATTTCGTCTTTCGGGCGCGCGTGAGCAGACTAGACCAGGCTTCCATCGGCTTGACTGACTGACTGAAACTTTTCGTGAAGGAGACTCAAGGCTTGCACGAGATCTACTCAGCCCATTTCGAGCTGAGATGTGAGAGGGGGAACGACGAGAAAGATTGAGGAGTGCTAGGCTAGGCAGGTGGAGGTAAGAACGATAATGGAAATGGGAATAGGCCGCAGTGCTGGTAGGGAATGGTTTATGAAGTTTCTTGACATGAGAGAACACGGGCTCAGAACAAAATTGCATCGTGAACTCGTAACGATCTAACTTCGAAAGATGGACAGCTACTGAACAGATTGTGAAGCTCGCACTCGCAAGTTGCGACTAAATTGCCACCATACGCAGCGCCTCCTCAGGACCGAAAAATTGCCAAAGAGGGGAATAATTGACGAAAACCAAAAATATCAGAGAAACCACATGGAAAATTAATCAAAGAAAAGAATTTCATCAGGAGTGATTTTTACTTTGTGGAATGCCGTGATATCGAAGTAAACTAAAAGGGTATCAAATCATACAGCAGGAGCAGTATTCTTCCCCAAAGTACCCTTCTCAATCGCCACATCCATAATTCGAGGCCCGCTGATTATCGACGTCGTGCAAATAATTATTTGTTTCCGTGCTATGTCCAGTTAGTGAGATTTCAGGTGGATGTAGAAACCCAACATACCCTCTTCCTTCTTCGCAATAAATCTCAGGGCAGCAATCTCGGTGAAAGTGATGCCACCTAGGAAAACTACGAACACAGTCTTCTTTTCCCCACTACCAGTGAGCAAAGCTCTCGCTTTGACAGCTTTATCTTCACCCTTCTGCACTTCGTCAAATGTTTGTCCTCGGACATGCTTGATAACTTCCTCAAATCCACGCCACCCCTGTGATGCACCACCAGTCCCAACTGCACCACTATTTGCACCACCTCCCCTTGTGATTGAGGTCAAGTATTGTTTTTGTAGAATACATTGCACTAAACGTATTGATAACGGTGCGTATCCACTGTATACATAAGCAATATCATTTGGGTCTTGCTCGTTGACCTCATCTACAATTAGACGAAGCGCTTTACGTAAATAGGTGTAATTTGTTTTCGTGGCAGCAGTTGCAACCGTTGAAGAGATTGGAATCATAGTAGCCATGGGAGATGTTCGTGATAGAAGGAGTTGCAGCTTCTCAAGTGCATCGAGAGTGAGGATATGCTGATAGCCATAAGCTTGCAAGATATTTCTCTTGAATATTTCAAGTTCCCGAGGTTTGATGCCTCCTGAAATACACGACTCCAGACACAAGACTCTCAAAACTTCAGTGAGTGGTGCTTCTCGAGCAATCAGCTCTTCGATAGGGTCGTGTTGTGATGCTGGATCGGCTCCAGCTGCTAGATTCTGTTGAATTTCAAGCAGGCTGGTGAATTGATCAGTGCGTGTATGCTTCATGATTTCTTCGGCCAATCCAGTATGAACCTTCAAGCTCTTTTGCTCAGCTTGATAACTGGGGTAATTGTCCACGAAACCTCTCATTTCGGCCACGGTTTGATTAGTCTGTCGATTTGAAAATTGATCATAATTATCTTTCAGTCGCCTGGCGACTTTGTTCAGTAGGGGTCCAACAATGGCAAAGTTCGTATCTCTCAGTTGGGGATAAAGCTTGTCGGATGAATCCAACTCAATTTGTCTCTTCTTTTCTTGGGTGGACGCTGAGCTTACAGATCCCCTGGATGTTCCGACCGGGGCTTGAGTTGCTGCACCAACAATAGAAGTGTCAACCATAGCTCTGTTGTTCGAAATCCCAACAACCTCATCGATCAGTCCTTCATACGTCAACTGAGTGAGAAGCGGGGTAGCGAAGTCAACTTCACGGTCGATGACAATCAGACTTTCCATATTATTACTTGGTGTCAGGCCCAGCTTAGTGCTTTCGGTAGAATCCTCTCCCGCAGTCAATTCCTGTCGCATCCGCGCGAGCAGATCCGCAAGCTTCTTCCCATTGTCTCCCTTTCCAGTAATCCGCGGGAAAAGACCATGCTTCTGTTGAATGAGCATCAATGCACGTGCCATTATGAATATTGGCGTAGGGTCTTTTCGAAGGTATAGATCTGCGAAAGAGTCCTCCAGTCCCAAGGATAACAAATCCTTCTCCAACGGCATAAAGTAAAGGGGAAACTCGGCAACACTGGTGTCACCCAAAACTCCCGCATCTTCAAGTATCTTTTCAGATACCAGCGTCCGCCGAGGCACCCAAAAAATGGAAAATTCATGTCCTGTTTGAGTCTCACGCTGCATACGCTTGATGTGATCTGGGAATGTCAGCATGTAATGGCAGTATCACAAGCATATGGAGTACGATGAAAGAGATACTATTAATCCATGCCGAATCATCATCCATTTTGGGCTCAACCAAGAATACGCAGAGTGGAGGTAGTACTACTGCATCTTCTGTCTAAGAGCCCATGAAGTTGTGAAAATCGTGAATATGTGGTGTACAGTAGGTAGTATGAGAATGTCCCAGACGTACCAGCTATCGATTGAGCATGCTTTGCACACTCCCCTCGAGCAATGAAGACGACATTTTGTTGACTGACATCTGCATCGCCGTTCTCCAGAAAGAAGGTCTTGGTTACGCCATATTCCAGCAGCGTGGAATATTTGACGAACAGCCGCAACGAATCGCCCAACTCTCTTTCAATAACCAGGATCTTCTTTCCTCGAACCTGTACATCGAGAGGTTAGCAGAGGCGCATCGACCGATCACGTACTGGGAATGGGAGTCCTTACTTACGCCCTCTAACAAGTACAAAAGATCCTTCCTCGCTTTGTCCTTAATCTGGTCGGTATCAAACCCAGTATAAGGCGCCATGACTACATGCGGCTGATCTGTGGGTGTTGAGAGTTTGCGGAGGGAAGGGAAGGGAGGGGAGGGGAGGCTGAGGAAGAGGCTCGAGGTTGATGGGGATGAAGCTCTGACCGCACTGAGGAGGAAGCTCCTCCTGGTCTCAGCGGTGCCCACAGACCCAAAATCTCAGCCTTGCGACGTCCATCAGTGACAGCATCGTAACCGCCCAATCAATGACTCAGAAGCCCTCGCCTTATTCCCCTCGCCCACATATCCCACCATAGTCCTTCGCCAAACCCACTCCACTCAATTGGAGGGGCAAGTTAATGAAGACTCTCCGCCTACAATTTTTTCGGTCGCTGAGATCACGACGGATACCACGTAATCCAGAATCATTTCGTTTGCGCGCGTCTTCGAAGGCTACTTTTTCAACTTGCGGAAGGTTATCGAGGACCGTTGCGGGGTACGTGGTGACTCAGGACGATTCAGATATGGCTCCCAAGGGCCAAAAGTTTGAGTTGAAGACTCCCAAGGGGACGAAAGATTGTATGCGGGTCATGTCTACTCCTAGCGTCGCCTTCAAGAGCTAACCAAACCGCAGGGGAGGGAAAGGACATGGTCATTAGAGACAAGATTTTTTCCACTATCACCGATGTATTCAAGCGCCACGGCGCCGTCACAATCGATACGCCAGTCTTCGAATTGAAGGATATCCTATCTGGGAAATATGGCGAAGACAGCAAACTCATCTACGACCTCGCGGATCAGGGAGGAGAAATCTGCTCCTTAAGATATGATCTCACAGTTCCATTCGCAAGATGGTTGGCCATGAACCGAGACTGCCAATCAATCAAGCGATACCACATTGCAAAGGTCTACCGACGAGATCAACCTGCTATGACCAAGGGCCGTATGCGAGAGTTTTACCAATGCGATTTCGATATTGCTGGAGTCTATGACCCAATGCTTCCCGATGCCGAAATTGTCAGAATTATCACCGAAGTTTTTGAGGGCCTGGGATGGAGGGGCCGGTATACAATCAAACTTAACCACCGAAAAATCTTGGACGGAATATTCGAGGTCTGTGGTGTTCCAACAGACAAGATTAGGACTATTTCATCTGCGGTTGACAAGCTGGACAAATCTCCATGGGAGGAAGTACGTAGAGAGATGACCGAGGAAAAAGGACTTGATGGTGCTGTTGCGGACAAGATTGGGGAATATGTTATACAAAAGGGAAAAAAGGATCTGCTGAGCAAATTGCGGGAAGATGCGACTTTGATGGCAAACGAATCGATGAAAGCTGGCTTGGCAGACATGGAATTGTTGTTTACATATCTTGAGGCATTCGATGCTTTGGAAAACGTCTCTTTTGACTTGAGTTTGGCCCGCGGGCTCGACTATTATACTGGAGTTATCTACGAAATTGTCACCGAAGGCTCAGCTCCAGGTTCCGGTCCATTGGCAACCGTTACTGCTCCTGCATCAAAGTCCAAATCCTCAAAGAAACCTTCTGGTGGAAAAGGCGTGGTGGATTTTGATGAGGATCGCTCATCGGATCCAAGCGTTGGTGTGGGAAGTGTCGCAGCAGGTGGACGATACGACGAGCTCGTTGGAATGTTTTCTGGCAAGACCAAAATTCCTTGCGTTGGTATTTCATTCGGTGTCGACAGAATTTTTTCGGTTACGAAAGCCAGAATGGAGGCAGATAAGAATGCCGAAGCAGTTCGAAATAACGAGACCGAAGTGTACGTGATGGCATTCGGAGGTAAAGGTTTCACTGGTCTCCTGAAAGAGCGTCTCTCCATTTGCAGCAAATTATGGGACGCAGGAATCAAGGTAAGACCCCAAATGTTTCGAGGTGTTTACATACAAACTGACTTGTTTTCAGACGGAATTCTTGTACAAAGTCAAACCCAAGCTCCCTAATCAATTCGCTGCTGCAGATAAGAACGGAACTCCTCTTGCTATTGTCATTGGTGAAGACGAGATGAAAGCTGGCAAAGTTAAGATCAAGGAGATGGGACTTCGAGATGGCCACCCCGAAAAGGATGGTGTGCTTGTCAGTATCGAAGACCTTGTACCCGAAGTACGGAAAAGAATATTGAGAAAGTCAAATCTGGAGGAACTCGTCAAGGAGGCAGCAGGATTGAAGGTCGTCGGTGGCATTAGAGGCGAGAAAGAGATTGTGAATACAGTCGAAGCAAGCACCTCGGAAGCCCAAAAGAAGGATGAGGAGGTAAAGACGCCGCTAGAAGCAGAAAAGAAAGTAGAAGAGAAGAAGCCAGAAGAAAAGGCATTGTCGGAAACGGAAAAGCCAGCTGAAGCTGTTGGGGACAAGTCACAGGAAGCTATTGGAGCGGTACCAGCATCATAGCGGAGAACATGCATGAATTGTAGCAAATGTTTGGTATCGTGAATAGATTCCATTGGAATGGTCTCATGGGAGATATGATCATATGAGGTCTGCTAAAATGCGACTTTATATACTATGCCGATGAATCCCCTTCGTGCAGGGCAGGAGGCTTAAAGCTTAACTGGTCAAGCATTTGAAGCAGGTGGATCAAATGTTCTCATCAACTCCACTCACATCCTCTACCATAGATGACATAACATTCAACGCCCGGTAGTGCGGTTTGGTGTGCAGTGTGGCGTGTCGGTTGATGGCTAAAAGGAAAATGCGACGCTGCAGAGCAGTTCGTCCCTTGGTACCGTAGGTTCCCTGCATATTATTATTACAAATTATCGCATTTTGAAGCACAATTTTCTTCACGTCGCCGTCTTCGCCTTCCTCGAGGTCGCCCCGCCGTTTCTTTCAGTCATACCAGACGTGAATGGTTTTCTAATCATCGGCGCTATCCAATCGCCGTGAGACGGAAGCGGAAAGCTACTAAGCCGAAGATGGCTAGCTGACGGTGACGTGATCGCTCGGGAGGTCCAGATAGGAGCGGAGACCGCAGGGGCGGGACCTCGGGAGGGCCAAGCTGAGCACATCATCGCCTGGATTTATTGAAAAGGACCTTTTGCTTCCGACTTTCTTCAGAAAATCGTCCATCCAACTTTGTACAGCTTCTACTTCTTTTGATACCCATCTCCAGTACCTGAAACACTTTTCTACATCGAAAACGCCATCATCATGTCTGCCACTGAAGAAAGACCAACTCCGTAAGTACCGTCCCGTCCTTGAACTTCTTATCGGAATACATCACCTGAAATTTACCCCTCCATGACCCCGCCATTACGCAATTGCAGCAAGTGAAAAGAATTTGGGGGGGCTGTAAATTGCCCTCATATTTTGCAATACAATGGAAGAGTACAGCTTCAATATGAAGCTATTTCAACTGTTCATTCCAATCCAAATCGGAGCATGAGCATTCATTACACTCCTCTTATCTACCCACTGCACCACAACACCATGCTGACATTGATCGATTTAGTCTCCGTCTCGGATCTGTCGCCCCAAACTTCAAGGCAGAGACCACTACCGGTCCAATCGACTTCCACGAGTTCATTGGTGACAAATGGGTTGTTCTCTTCTCCCACCCTGAAGATTACACTCCAGTCTGCACCACTGAGCTCGGCGCTTTTGCCAAACTCGAGCCAGAATTCACCAAGCGTGGAGTCAAGCTGATCGGTCTCTCTGCCAACACCGTTGAGTCCCACGGAGGATGGATCAATGACATTGATGAGATTTCCGGCAGCAAGCTCTCCTTCCCAATTATCGGAGACAAGGACCGAAAGATCGCATACGCATATGACATGTGCGTACCCATGTTCCAGCCTATCCTATTCAAACCCTGAAGAAAATGTGACTAACAAGGCAAAAATAGGCTTGATCACCAAGACACCACAAACGTCGATGCCAAGGGAATTGCTTTCACCATCCGCTCCGTCTTTATCATCGACCCAAAGAAGACCATCCGACTCATTCTCTCCTACCCAGCCTCCACCGGGCGTAACACCGCCGAGGTTCTCCGGGTAGTTGACTCCCTTCAAACTGGTGACAAGCACAAGATCACCACTCCAATCAACTGGATCCCAGGAGAGGACGTTATTGTCCACCCCGCTGTCAAGAACGAGGAGGCCAAGACTTTGTTCCCTGAGTTCCGTATTGTCAAGCCATATCTTCGATTTACTCCTTTGCCAAAGGAGAAGACTTCTGCTGCCGTCTAAGGAGTCTAGTCCTGGGGAGTTTTGTGGATATTTTGAGAGGATAATTTGGTACAATACATCGGCGGGAGATTTTATTTCCGAGTATTTTCATTGCGAATAAGCGGCATGAAATATGGGGCTTGGTGAGGGACATGCCTTTTATTAGGTAGGGAATTTGATGGGAGGAGAATTTTCCCTTCGCAATGTAAAAAATAAAAAAAGTCTTTATGAACAGTACCACTTTCCCGCCTTTCTGGTTGTGATGTTTGATATCTTTCTTTTCTCGTCTTCTCAGGTGAATTTACGTTGCCCGAAAGATCTCTTACTCCGTATTCAAGTCATGAGTAATTCACCCACCATTCTTTCTTACGTCCCAATGATATATGGCGTATACGCAGTACCCAGTAAACTTCTCCTCTTTCTAGTACAGTATATATAACACACAATCCTAAATCAAACTACCACCACATCAAGAGATATCAGTGAGCTGGTCAACTCTAACAGCTTCTGTGGGAGCGAGGTCTGTGGTGTTTCTTTTTCGTATACGGTGGTAGGTACTTACACGAGATGTGAAGGTCTTCTGTGACTTGTTTTGGTTTGATTTGGTTTGGGGATGTTGGGGGTGTTTTTTTATTCTGGGATTAAAGGTGAGGGGAGGGGGTGTTGTTGTCGAATTTGGGGATTTTGTCGAGTTTTTGAGTGAGTTCGTTAGGGGGATGGGGGGGTGAGTTGATGTGGTAAGTTGAGGTGGTGAAGATGGGGATGGGGAAGGGGAAGGGGAAGGGGAAGTAGGTAGGTATATTACGTGTTGTGCATTTGGGTACTGGACAGGAAGGGAGGAAGGAGTGAGTACACCAGGTTGTTCTCAGAACAAGTTAGGATCTTGATGCTGGAGAATATTTCTAGGGTGTTAATTATAGGGGGGGTGAGAGGGTAGGAGAGGAGTTTGTGGTTATGGGGAGGGTGTGGAGGGAGATGGGGGTGATTATAAAAGGGGGTGAAGGGAATTATTTCGACATGGATAGGGGTCTGAGGAGGGAGCGCGTATGGTATGTCTTTGAATTTCTATAGTGAATATAGTGAATATAAATACAACACCCTTCACTCCAAAGTACGATCCAATGAGGGAGATTTGGAAGAGTGTCACGAAGAATTGCTTGGCCTGGCGATTTCTCTTCCCTTCCCTGGTAAGATTTCGAAGAATCCACTCTACTTACGACTTATAGCCATGAATTCATCGTTTCTGTTGTCTGGTTTGTTTTCATTCTCTATACTCTTTACTGTTTTTGTGGAAGTTATTGTTCTCGTTGTCGAAAGGGGTTTGCTGTTGATTTTGTTGATTTCGTTTGTGCCTTTGGGGATTGTTTAGGCTGAATAGGCACTGAAGAAGATGAGGTGGTTTTGGTGGAAATGGATGCTAGGTATGGTTTAGGATTGTATGCTCGATCATTACACACGGTCGGCGTGGTAGTAACTCGTAGTTTCTCTTGTTCCGTACATCGTAAATCTTTCTTCTATTTATCCTCAGATCTCTTTCATTCAGACTCGCTAAGGAAAATCTACAGTCCTTTTCTTTGGCTTTTTAGACGGCTAATATAGTCATCCTTGGGGCTTGGATGATATCGTGCTCTTCCTATTCTATTTTAGGGATTTGGTTCTTCGCTACTTTTAAATTTGGGTTTATGGGTTCTTTTGTAGTGTTTTGAGATGATTTGTGTTGGGGTAATTTATGTTGTTTGTATGTACAGCAGTAGTTTAAGATACCTTGTGGGTTTTCGGATATATCTGCAAGTACTGGGCTATCAAAAATTAGGTTAGAGTTCGAGCCCTACTACTGTAAGTATATAGCTTTTTATAGTACCAATAGAGGCTCCAAAAAGCCTGAAGAGAATTAATATAGCTGGCCTATTATGGTAAATTTAGTATTTTGGCTTCTACTGTAGATCATTCCAAGCATCATCTAGACTGCAAAGGAGACCGAAGTTCAATGTAAGATATTCTCCCTCTAGAAATCAAGAAGAGTTGGGACAAAAGTTCTGCTACTCTATCTTTTTGAAAGGATTTGGGAAAGTACCGTGTGGCTTGACTACCTAGATAGTGATTGTAATTATTCTTGTTAGTGTACAAAACATGATGCTGTCGTATCTGAGCCGAAGTTCGAAAAGATTTGAATGGTGGGCAATATTCTATTACAGCGGAAGGATATACTACTTATCAACCCTTCTAAAAAAGCCTTTCCAGGTAATATGTCAGGCTATCAAAGTCACAGCTCACTATTGGTATCGGAAACTATAGGCAAGATTTGCCATTTCATAAATTCAAAGACTGATAAAACAAGCTGGGTCTTTTCTAAACTAATGGTACATGAAGAGGAGAAATGGAGAGTTCGACAACTTTAATGAGCGTGGCGAGTAAAGAAATAGGTCCTGTAAGATCTTACTCTCTGGTACGTCGATTCTCTACGCGTGAAAGCGCTTCCTAGATAACGACAAGTCGAGGTCCTGTAGCAAAATCCAAATTTTCTTGGTTCAACCCCGGAATAGCCTGTGGGACTCTCCTAAATGTCATAGCTTCAGCGGGTGTTGTGTCGATCTGAGGTTCCCATTCCTGAACGGAGGTTTGTGGTGTTGCTTTGTCAAGAATATTCTCTGGGAAGTGGAAAATATGAGCCGCCAAAATTGGTTCCAGAATTGTGGCAGCTGATTCTGGTTGTCTCGAAGAACTTGCTTCAGCGGAACCTCTGCGCTGGAACCGATTTGGCGCCTGTTTGCTTTGCTTAGGGCACAAACCGTGCCAGTTAGACCACACCTGGGAGGGGTAAAGGTTTTCCGACCTCGAGGTCGACCCATACGAAATAGGGGACTTGTTAAACAGTCGACATCGGCACGAACACATCGATCACAGTGTTTGTTCTTTCCGTCTCGCAAGCATCGTAACTTCTGTCTTTTGCATCGGTCACAGGCGAAATGTCTTACCGAAGCCAAAGAAATAGTAGTGAAATCGCTTGACATTGTTACTGCCGTAGTAAAGTAAAGAATATGAACATTCTCAAGTGTTCGACGGCGGCTTTGTTAGGTTATAAGCCGAGAGTTTGCGATTGGCAGGCAACCCTGTAGCCAACATCTAGACTTGCTCTCCTATTGTTAGTTGTGTTATCACAATTAATGTAAACAATATTTATTGAAAAGATAAAACACGAAGTAATAGATTTGTTTTCGACGGAAATAGTTTAAAAGCCATAGACGGAAGGTAGTATATAAATAAGCAAATAATAGGTTTCTTCTAAAAAGTATTTTCACCCGTAGTTGCTTGTAGCGATCAAGAATTATATAAATTGTTGGTACTCTCGCTTACCAGCTACTCGGAGTAGCATACGAACGTAACTTAACGAAAGTCGCCGATAACCAATATTATGTCCCGGACTAGTTTTCTTTATTTTCTATTTAAATTATAATACTTACTTTAATATATACAAGTATACCTAAACAAGACACTAAAACTTTTAATAATCATAGGCCGTAGAATATCGACGACATGCGCTCTGTTCTCTTGTAATTTCTCGAAACCTAGAGAGATGCTACTAGTATGTAAGTGATACTCGCTTTTATAAGTGTGGTAAAGAAGAGCTCTCCTAATATATTGTTTCTGGTTATTTAGGTTTGATAAACGCTATTTAAGGTTTTTATATACGCTATTACTTATATTACATATCTTCTCTATCTCTACCCGCTTTTAAAATACCCGGGTCCCAAGCTTGCTACAATTTCTAATATATGGTATGCCAAAGTATGGTAAGTAGGTTTCTTAAATAAAATGGGAGCCTTTTATAATATTTAAGGTATGCGAGAAAATATCTATAGGCAGTAAAAGAAGCAGTTTGGCAATATAGTAAGTTCAAGAGTCGACTCTTAATTAACATTAATTAGCGGATTTATGACCTGCTCCGCAATTCTGGCCTTTATTTATAACTACTTTCCCCCCGCTTGCTAAAGCTCAGATATTAGTTATCTTAGGCGATGTTATCCGCGTTACACCTAACGAACTCGTATTTACAAAACCAAAAGTAATATCAGGTAATTCTAGGGATACTTACATCTTAATACAAGTCGAATCTCTATCTAACCTAGGCCGATCTCTATCTAACCCGTCTTCTAGATATTTATACATCTTATATTAAAATGCGAGAGATATTTATAAAGATAGACTTCTAGAGCTTTAATAAAAAAGAACTAGGAATTATATAGGAGACAGACCCTAATACGTATAGGGAAAAAGCTAAACAGCTCTACCCCGCATTCTCCCCGGGTTCTTTACAGTCTATGGTACCAGCATTACAGATGCGTTTAGATCGATTCATAGACGAGCTTAAAATTTACTAAATAGTAGAAAATAGGATTGAAATAAACTCGGTTTGTGTTACTAAAGACTGTATACTAATACCTAGAGATTCTGACAAATTTATCACACAAATGTTTAACTAGCTTACAATAGACATCGCTGCTAATATAGTATATAGCAGGGAACTAAATCAAGTTAAAAATAGTAGGTTTGTATTCTTCAAACCAAAATCGCTAGATCGCTAATAAACTACCACTAGTAAGACCGGCACCGTTTCTTACTTTGTATTACCGACTAAACTCTTCTTAACAGTACTTTAAGTATTGAAAAGATTCCCACTACTTAAGCCTTTTGTGGTCTTCTATTTCCTACCTTCCGCATTTCTACTGTTACCAACTGTACTAAAAGAAAATCAGTAGAACGTTCGGTTGAGAATTAAGAAGTGTAGGAATACTAAGCATCTTGATTACTTTAAGCAATTATATCTAACGGTAGGACAGATACCACGACTAGGCTTTCTCGAACTAGTTACAAGACAACTTTTATTAGCTAGATTCGATCTACTCACGAACCTATTCTATACATCTATATTCTTCTTGCTTTCGTAGCCAGATCCTCTTAAACTACTTACCGATGAGGTGCGAGAGGTATTTTTAAGCTACGATAGAATTAGTCTAGACTCTTTAGCTTCTCTTAAATATATAGAGGTAGTAATCTAGGAATCATTACGTCTTTATACCGCTAGCTCCTAGGGAATGCCTCGAAAATCCCCCGGTGCTATGATTAATGGAATGTTTATTCCGAAGAATATAAGTTTTAGACTTTGGCAAATTAGTTTTCGGATAAGCGTTTCTAATAGTCAGATCTAGACAATTTGTTAGAGCGCAGTGTTTACAGTGGTACACTCAGAATAACATTTTACCAATCTAAGGGTATTTTTTCCGCAAAGATGGTTGTCTTCTGATCATCCAGCTTACGACTCTGTTTACTCCACCGACGATAAGAATGCTTTCAGTCCCTTTGGCCAAGGACCTAGAAGCTGTCCCGGTAGTAGTTTTGCACACAGGGAGTCCAGACTGCTTCTTACCAAACTGGTTTTGTCGTTTGATATGGAGTATGGGAAGAGGAACAACGTCGTATGGGAACGTGATTTTAACATGTTTGTGATGTGGGAGAAGCCGGATCTCTACGTCAGATTTAAGTGCCGCAAGCTTTAGCTCAATTCCAGGATGAATTCTTATTTCCTTTTAAAGAATGCTGGAGATGACTAAGAAGTTAACTTTCTGCAACGCTCAGTGAATAAGTATTTGGGAAAGTCGTTTCAGTACGGTGTACGTTATTTTCTGAGGCAACAGTCGACTTATTCCTTATTGTAGCTCCCCACTCGTGAGGTGAGGACCGAGTGGGCAAAACAACCTGCATGTTTGTTGTGAGTGCGTTTTGCCCGATGTTCGTCACCTTATCATGGAAAGCATCATGAGAATAAGTAGTGTTTTCTATGATTTAGCGATCGTGTTGCACTGGTACTAACCAAAAAACTGCAGCATGCTTTGGTTTGAATCACGTGATTCGGCGACTTTGACTTCGCTTAAACCAATAAAACCCCCTGAATAATTTACCGACTCCGATCAGGGGTAAGAAAGGAAAAGTCTACCGGTTGAAGGCATAGGCCACCTAAGACATTGCTATACTTCGAGGTAGAATGAGTTCTACGATTCATGGTCTTGTGAATGGGACAAGAATTCTTAGAACTCCAAAAGGTGTGATTGTGGTCTAATTGATTGTTTAGGTCGTGAGCTCAAGCGGGCAGGGATGTCTTCCTACATCATATTGTTAGATCACGAACCTTTCGCATACACCACTGATACAGCTGTGTACAATTATTCAAAGCTTACTTTTGAAGGGTGATCCAGAGTAGACATAGCCAGAATTAGGTCAGGGGCTATGGGAAACCCCTCTTGGTGTGTAAATAGGGAGAAAGAAAGGCTCTGGGACATCAATTTATGCTCACATTAAGCTAAGCAAAAGTGAAAGACTTGATTTCCGTATTAAAAGCCGCAATTGTCCGTCAACAATGCGGGGTGACACTACTTATGGTTACCACTTGCTCATTCTGGGTCGAGGTGCATATCCTACTACGTTTTGTACGATGCTTTCGACAGCTTAGCTCCAAAAAGCATAGCATAATGTACAAATGTGAAGTAGAATGTCTGGACGAATTTATTGGCGCTGACCGAAAGCCGCCTCACTCACCAGGGACTATCTGTTAGTGACTCGCTAGGTTGACTTGGGAACCACGAATTAGCTATGGCAAAAACATATGAGATAATATGAGAAATAGCAGGATTTATAGTGAATGAGGATGGTGCTTAGAAAGCTATGGTGGGATATATATCCCACCCCACTACTGGCTACAAGGTTCCCTCAACACCACCACCATATCAACCATATCGTCAGCTACACTATTGTGAGCTGTTTTGTCCCACCCACGTGCCCCTCGCTATTTGATCGCCGTGCTATGTGCTAGCGCGGGTCAACTGTCTTTCTGATCAATTCTTACTAACACATTTTTTAGTTCGATGTGAGTTCATTGCCTGCCCTAACCTTGAAAAATTGAAAAATTGCTGACTCAGGCCGTGATGCAAGTGTTGCCAAGTAAGTTCCATCCAGTCTAATTGAGTTTTTGTTGCCTTAGATCCACTTGTTAATGCAGTTTTCAAAGTAAATTGAAGAGTTAGTGTATGGGGGTTGCAGAGAGGGACTTGAAACTTCTAGTCGTTGCAAGGAGTTCTCCAACGGAGTTTCAGCTCGGCCGACGAGAAAGGGAAACAGTATCGTTCGTTATCGCGCAATTCACAACCCTGAAATAAAAATAAAATCTCTCTGAATTGGTCTTTTGAGCTCCTCATGATCTCAATACTGTTTGAAAACATTATCAGTAATCTACCATCAAGTACACTTTGATACTCGTGTGACATCATACATATGATATTGCCAAATGCAGCCTAGAAGGCCGAGGACAAGAAACTTTCGTAATTCGTCGGGGATTCATATGCCCGCATTATTCTCAAACCATCATAATTATGGATTGAGGTCGCATCAGGCATTAAAAGTCATAGACTGTGGGGGTTGGCTTGTAGCGACTTGATTGGTAATTTTGATTTGGCCGAGAAATTTTAGAATATGGGTAAAGAGGAATGAGAAGTGTTAAAACAATGGGTATAGTGTAAAACTATTTTGAACGATCCTGGAAGTAATAGATAGTCTGGGAAGTGTAAAGTTTTATGAAATACCTGAGTTCAAAATCTCCTGTTGACAACACACTCGAAGGGAAGAATCGAAGACCTTTAGAAACAGCCTATAACTCCTCTAAAAGAATTAATTTTGCCAACAACTCTGCAAAGCCAAGTATCAGATATGGTCCGAGGCCATTAAGCCTAGAGCTCGCTTCCAGAAGCCCATGAACCTATTTAAACCTTGGAAAGAACAATGGAGCACCACCCGCTACAGTTCCTTAGATCATTTAGTTTACATGTGGTTGCAAACTATAATCAAAACATGAACTCCATCCAGAGGACAAAGAAAAGCAGCTGGGCAAATGTTTTAAATGTATAGATAGCGCTATAGAGAGGAGGAATAGAGTGACTAAAGTAATTTTTGGTATTATCGAAGAGCAATTAACACGTGGATGACTTTCGACCTGCCCAGTGGAAATAAATTTACTGGGGTTATCTTCGACTAATCCAGAGTTTACCTACCTATGTTACTATATCCACGTCCTAGACCACGTGACTAACCACAACAGCCGAAACGATTATTTCCATTAGATTCTGTTTTTGTACACATTATTTAGTACCTTTCCTTGCTTATAGCACCCGCTATACCCTTACATTATCCCACCAAGCTACACGGACACGTTATGAACTCTTGCTAGTGTGGTTCGCGAAATGAAGTGTTGTACAGTATAATACACCCGGGGAAATCTCGGGAACTTGGAGATTGAACCCAACCCAAATGAGCCAAGGTCATTGTCTCCATTCATCACGAATTGTTCATTCTTACTATAAGAGCCTCAGGCCTCAACAACGAGGAACGAGTTGGCAGAGCCTCTTACGCCACCTGGCTAGTACTGGAAGCCATACAAGGCCTGTAAATCGTATATAGTGGAGTGGTTAAGTGGGATAGCGGAGTAGCCAAGTGTGTACTAGTAAGGGGAACAACACCCGAAGTCACAAAATAATAAAAACGCTAGTATCTTTACTAATAAAGCATATTGTCGAAAAGATAATAGTACTATTAGAAAGCCCTAGATTTGTAGATATAATTTCATACTAAGCTTATAATTTTTAGTTAACTTTTACCTACCACACCTGTTGAGCAGCCAAGTATAGGTGGATACTAATCTAGTACTCTGGACGAATCAGCGCTTTATTTCCTAAATAGGAAATTAACAGGGAGGGTACTAGCCAGCTGTCCTTAGGGGCTCTACGAGCAGCCGCAAGCGTCTGTGCTCGCGAGCCCCGCTTTAAATTAGGATGCGAATTGTTTGCAATCACTGTTTCCTCCTTTACCAACAAAGACGTTTCCGAATCTCGATTACCTATACATCCAAGACACCCAAGCAGCAAATCCCTCACCATGCGCTTCGCAACACTACAACTCTTCCTCGCCGCCCTAGCGATGCTATCTGGGGTTGCAAACGCAAGATTAAACGCAAGATTAAACGCAAGATTGGCCCAAGCCGGAGGATGTCGAACAAACGGTGATTGTAGCTGTCCAGGTGCTGCCCGGCCGGTTTGCGAGGCCAGGGAGTGCGTTTGTGAGGTATAAATCTCCATGTTCATCAGCAATTCTTCTAGAGTGCTTGTCCTCTACAGGGTTAGTAGGACATAGAAAGATCTGTCAATGCTATGTTGATACATATACAGCGATGCGACAATGCGGAAGAATCCTGTCAAGTTTCATAAAAGGAATAAATACAATGGCCTTTTGCCTAGAAAAAAAAAAAGAAAAAAAAAAAGCAAAAAAAAAAGAGGGCTTTTGACTCAACACCTGTACGTGGTGCCCTCTACGAACCTTCAGTTAGGGCTAGCCGCAGGGTTAGCCCTAGCTGGAGAGCCAAGATTGAGTCCCGACCACAACACAACACACTATTACGCAGCAAATTTTTTCGCCTTCACCGCGCTTTTGATATAAATTTCGACTCGAGACTTGACCTTTTT
Source organism: Hymenoscyphus fraxineus (assembly GCA_900184765.1). Taxonomy (NCBI): domain Eukaryota; kingdom Fungi; phylum Ascomycota; class Leotiomycetes; order Helotiales; family Helotiaceae; genus Hymenoscyphus; species Hymenoscyphus fraxineus. The sequence continues at coordinate 1,603,957 of LT855409.1, forward strand.
TCGACACCTTTGAATCGGCGGAATAATAGGGGCAAGGAGGATAGGGGACAAATATCGGGCTTCTTAGCCGTTACGACTGTGGTCGTCTATACTCTACTGGTATAGGATATCCCCGTAGTTGTAGGGCACGACTTTTTTCCGATTACAGAGACTAATATACGCGCCTTCTTTTCGAAACATATTATTACTTCGAGTACGGATAGAAACAACTGCCGAGCTCTCTTTTAAGGAGGGACAAAACATATACTAGGGAACCACCCCCCTAGGATATAACGATATCGCTACCCTCTCGCCTGTACTCGAATGGAGGATGATAGAAGTACAATATTAGGGACAACAAGTTAGCGTCCCTGTATACGTTGCTTGCCCGGGCTCACAGTAGGACGCTACGAACAATAGACACCGAGGTGGACAGAGGGAAGGGCAGATTTAAGGGTCTAGGGAGGAACAGGCGAGTTATAAAGAAGAATCCAGTATATCTGGTATTACCGCCTATACGGATAGATAGGGTAGTGTACCCTTCTCCTTGCCCTGGCAAGGGGATTAGCCCTACGCTATCCGAAACAACTTTATATAGGAGCGGCGATAACATAGGTTCAATTCCTATTCGATGCTCCTAGAAGGCGAAAGCGCTCTGCTCGAGTACCATCGTTATTAGCCCGGCGACCGCTCCTCCTGTATGTAAAACTTAAAAAAACAAATTAAATAGCATCATCTCCTTTACCAAGTTATCCTCACGCCTCTTTTAAATGATTAGCGGTACCATATATTATGAAGCCGGGACTGAGACCTTGCCCAAATACGTCCTGTGAGTATTTCTATGGTTGTCGTTGAGCTGCGAAAGTCAGAATCGAGGTCATCCCGTATTTTGTGCTAGCTAATTGGATGCTCAGAATGGATCCAAATTTTTTAAAATAGTCTCTCAAGGCCTATGCAACTGGGCTCAACTCACGCCTGCGTTGTTACGACGAGATGCGCAATATAGCCTTGACTTAAGCTAAGAGAAACGAGACCCGATGGCTTAAGATCAAAACTACTCAACTTAATTTTCATTCATGAATTTTAAACGAAATAATTTAAAGTTACAAGACGCATCTATTCTCATGGTTGAACATGAAATCTCCATCGTCTCCAGAAGGCTCATCTTTCTGACTGAAACAAGACCAACGAACTTCTCATCTGATGCTTTTCATGGTCTCCTTTATCGGGCTTCCAACCATCATCTAATTGGGCAAACCATTGCAATATGAAGCAAAGTTATGACCTCCATTCAGTTGTTTTATCTTTGGTACCGCTACCGACAACTGGTACTCGATACCTGACTTGATACCTGTTATTCGGGGCTCGGAAAGGAGTTTGCCGTCCTGCTTGACAGTCACTTCTTTCACATCCGCTCGACGGATATCTACTTTGAATATAGCACCACGGAAGAGTCGAGTGACTTTGATACCATCCCACGCCGAAGGGAGTTGTGGCCGGATGCGAAGGCCCTGGTCGTCTCCATGAAGTCCACAGAGCCCCTCAACAAAGCAGCGGTAGACCCACGGCATGGTGCCTGTGTTAAACAATTGACTCGAGCGCCCTGCAGTACGAGGATACTCGCGCCATGCACCGCGGTAATAGTTTGGAATATAGACGGGTAACTGACCACGCTGGCGATAGTCCTCCTCGGATGGTCCAGGCAGCATCTTTCGCAATATCTCGTATGCCCTGTCACTCTCCCCAATACTGTACAAGCTAAAGACATAGAAGATAGCTGCATGATTGTACAAGGATGCATTTTCTCCCGACCCTGGATATTTCTGGGTCACTCGTCCAATGTCCTCACGCATCTTGCTATATGGCGGCCCAAACATGGCAACTCCATATGGCGCGTCCAATTGTTTTTCAATCTCCGATATCATTTTCACTCGCTGTTGCTCGCTTGCTGCGCCGCTCATAAGCGACCATGACTGCGGATTGAGCCAGATTCGACCCTCGACATCCTTTTTGGTACCGAAAATCACACCGTCATCGGTAATGCCTCTCGCAAACCAATCGCCATCCCAAAAGTATTCATTGGCAGCTGCATTTACCTCAAGGACTTCGGACCGGTAGTGGGCTGCTGTTTCAGCATCACCTATTTGCTCACAGACATTTGCCCATAAATTCAGCGCATACCCGGTAGCCAACGTTAACCAGCCAGAAACACCCCTACCTTTGTACTGTAGGAAATTAGCACTGAACTATTGACACAGTTGCTAGAGAAAGTCTTACCCCCACCATATTCATGGGATCGCACCAATCCCCTTGGGCAATGTAACTTAGACCCCGATCATCGCGAGATGAAAGAAGCCAGTCCATGGCACGAGAAAAACACTGGAAAACGGTATAGGTTTTGCCATTCGAGATTTGAATAGACTGCTTCAACAACCCATAGTCAGCCGTCTCGGCTAGATATACGTCCAGGGTCACAGGTAACCACACGCAATGATCAGTGTGGGGTATCTGGTTGATGTATTTCAATTCTGCACCTTCTGATAACAGAATCCCGTCTGGCATAGATCCATTGGCCTCCTGTTGCGAGAGAGCAGTGAGAAGCGCTGCCCGAGTTACCGCGGGCTTGAGATAGCTCATTCCCATGTTATCTTGCAGATAGTTCCGAGTTTGCGGATCGGTGGTCAGTCGATTCACATCGCCATGATAATACACCTGTCGTGGCATCCAGTGGTTGACAAAGTTGTCCAAATCCTTATCAGGTGTTGTGATTTGAAGGCATCCACGCCCCTTACTGATATACCCCGCGTAGTCGCGTGCGGCTTCGGCAAACCCCTTTTTGCTTAAGTACTTGCTACACATGGCGCGTATTTCTGCGTCATCAAAGGCAGGGCCGAACAAGAAACGATACTCGCGCGCTTCATCTGGTTCCAATGTGTTGCGATACTGTACGGCGGCTATTGCGGTTTCATATCGCGCGTCCCCTCGTCCCAATTCGGATTCCAATAACGAGGAAGGGTTGTGTAACCCGCCTTCTCCTTCGAAAGCTTGCTGCATGGTCTCCCAAGAATCTGGCGAAGTTTCGCACATGAAGTATGTTTTATCCTTAAAGAACTTATTCTTAAAGTAATCTTCTGCTTTTTGATACGGAGTGACGCTGCTAGCTACCACACCCCCCAGATCCTCGCGATACTCGGCCGACTGATTCATCCACGACATGATCCCGATTGGAAAGTACGGATACACGCTAATCTTTCTCAGATGACCGGAGACGTTGGTTACCTTGATAGTCCATAATTCCGCTACATCATGTGTAGGGAGGCTCAAGGTCATCTCAACCCGAATTCCCAAGTTTTCCACTGTCCAGGCTATGTCGCTCTTTCCTACCGAGAAGACAAATCGGTCCACCGGCTTGCGTACTGGTTCGTAGGGGGCAGAGAACAGCTGACCTGTCTCCTCATCCTTGATGTAAACAAATCGACCCGGATGGTGTGTGTAGTAGTTCTTCTCAGGCTGCATAAAGGTCTTTGCTTCCAGGTTGGGCGCGTGGGCGTACTTGGCTGGCTCGGGCTGCATGTATTGGGAGGTGGCGTAACCGCGACAAGTAACTTGTATCATCATGCTCTGGTTCCACAGAAAGCCATCTGCTTTGGGCATGGCCGTCGGATTGGTCAATTCATACCGTTCGCCATTGTTGGTGGGATGTAATAATTTAGACATGTTGACGTTTTCGTGGGGTACTTGTTTTGCTCGTTCCGGTTCTCAATTGAGGTTGGCTTAGGTTTTAGGTAATTGCAGAGATTGACCTTATTATAGGGAATACACGGAGGTATCATTTAAAAGGTGATTTCCTTAAAGTCAGGTGCTTCACTGGGTAAATTGCTGTAAGACGCTACCTAGGTAGGTTTCCCGTTTAGGCTAAAGCACCAACCGCACTTCAGCCGAGTCTTCAGGGGTATCGGGTCGTACTTGCCTTCCAAACAGACTAATTTTCTCATTCATTCGACTTTCTTATTGCTTCACTCACTGATAACTACCTCCATCGATGTCGCTTCAGAAGAGACATCTGTATGAGCTTTGATTCGGCCTGATTCAATTGTTATGTTTCCTTTTCTCGGAATTGTCGCTTAAAATACGTCCTAAGATGAGAGACCGAGTTCCCGGGTTCTCAACCGTCTACCATTAATGAACATCATCGTTATCGTGCGTGGAAATTTGCAACACTCGGCGTTCTTGTGGACGATCTGATGTATCAAAAGAGCATCCGGCACGTGGATTGTATCGAAATCTTACTAAGCCTCATAGAAATGTTGGGACAAACGATTTGACGTAGTACAACCTAGCTCAACAAAGCAGACAAACTGAAGACGCTCAGGGTCCCTCACGATCCGCACTCTTCTCGGAACGCACTCCAGCCTCTTACTTGAGCACGAGGCTGGTGCAATCTCATATTGCGTTACCGCAAGCTCACTCTTCTGTTGAGCTCAGCCTCTGGAGCTTAGAAAGTCGTCAACACTGTACGATGATCGTTGGCATTTTGTTTTATGATGAATGCTAGTTTTAATTGAAAGATTGGGATGTCAAACAATTCCAACCAGTACGAACAGTCTACTTAATGTTCAAAGTTGTCTACTAGTGCAGTGAAACGAATCGTTGTGCTGCATCAGGAGGTGGAATTATTCAAATTCTTTTCCGAAAGAACTCCAGTTGTTTTCTGTTATCCTCGAAGTTTCAAAGGCAAAATAAGGTATGCAAATCAAGATTTCTAATTTGTTGTCGAGGTAATTTGGTTTCTAGCGATAACATCGTAGGGGAGAAGGGCAGATATTTCTTTGAGTTACTCCTCAATCTGAAGGACTTCTTCAGTTCAATGATTCAATCTATCGAGGGGATAAAAGTTCGACCGTAATCTTCGGATGATTTGATACTGAAAGCCAATCATCTTTCTGAAGCATTAGCAAATTTTTGCGTCAGTATACCATGGTTTCTAATTACCCTGAGCTCCATTCCGTCCTCTCATGAGGCACGGAACGACCGCACTCGAAGAATGATTCCTTGTTTATGGAAGCAGTCATCCGAGATTCTACGCTATGCAAAGGTAGGCTCACGTAGTAAGCTTCTGCCCCTAGTTTTATGTTACGGTATATCTTTCGTCTGTCTTTATTCTTACTTACTAAGCTACATTTATTAATCGAGGGCCAAGATTGAGGCGCAAGCTGACCTACCCGGCCACACGTAAGACAAACAACCAAATAACCATTTCTGAAGGTTTGTCATTGAACTAAGGATGTACGCTGTTATGGCTTATTTATTTACGTTTTGTTCATAATTTTCGCTTATATTTGAGCTTCTTACCAAGAGGACCCAACTTATATATAATCACTTTCAACGAAGCTTCGACAAGTAACCATCATTTCTAACACTTCATCTTAGACGCAGAAATGCCCCCGAAAAAAAGTGACCCTGTCCCAGACGAAGAGGAGTTTACACCTCCAAAATCGCCCACCGAGTCCGTGAAAAAAGGAACAAACGACTCGCAGAAATCACAAGATGCCCGTAAGAAGGCCATAGCAGATAGTAAGTTGAAGAATCAGCAGCATCTGTTATTATTCTGTGACGGGACTGGCAAAGATGCAGGCGATGCAGGCTCCGCCAAATCGAATGTTTATCGCCTTTTTAAGCTCATTGGGGGACTGGATCCTGATGGTCGTGCGCAAGCGACCTTTTATCAACAAGGGCTTGGGACCGATCCTGAGTACAATGAGGGTTTGGGTGGTATTGGAAAGACAACCTTGGACTTTGTCGCAAAGGTTGCTGGAAATGCTGGCGGTCATGGTATGTTTTCATGGGAATGTTTCTAGTTACTTATTTCTAACAATGACCAAGGAATCGAGGACAATATTGCGTTGATGTACTATCTTATTTGTACAAAACTCAAGGAGGGTGACAAGCTATCTCTATTTGGCTTTTCTCGCGGTGCATATACCGTCAGAATCATAGCCGCGCTCGTTGCAAGTGTCGGTATCTGCAATCCAAAACATTTCGGCCAGACGCGAGTCAAGCAATTGGATGGGCTTCTTAACTTAGTCAGGCAGTGGAGGAAAGGAAAAGGAAAGCTTGAAAATAGTAAGATGAAGGAAATCATGCCGAATTTGAAGGAGGTAGTCGAAATTCATGCAATTGGAGTATGGGATACCGTCGCTTCAGTCGCTTTCAAAGATTATACCTTCGCACTGGATCTCTCGCCAAAAATACAAAATGCATTCCAAGCCCTTGCAATCAACGAACGCAGACCACTATTTGCTCCGGAGGTATTCAAGAAACCAGCGAGTATTAAAAGCATGAAGCAATGCTGGTTTTTCGGGACACACTCTGCAGTTGGAGGCGGCACTGGCCAACAAGATATTGCAGTCCCCGATATTTCTCTTCTCTGGATGATCTCTCAGTTAGAGGGACTGGTAGGAATTGATAAACCTGCTCTCCGCGAAATGAAACTTTTCGCGATGAACTTCAGCAAAGCGAAGGGCGCAGATGTTGTCTCTCAAATCAAACAATCCAGTTTCATTAGCCCTAAAGAGATTGGAAAAGATCGTAAACCTGGGTTGGGGATCAATGAGTTCATTCATATCAGTGTTCGCCTATTCGAAGACCTTACCCCTGTCAAAAGTAGGGGTGCTACATTTGGGAAAGTCTTGAATCCAGAGCCAAGATCCGAAGGAGGTCGTGATAAGACGTGGACTTGGACGACAGCTGACGGAAAGGAGCTTCTGGAGGATATACCAAAAAAGTTCGAAGCAGAAAGACTCAAGCCCGACCAAGCACCTTTTGAGGGCGATCCACCTTCGCCTACCTCACCTATCATCTTTGCAAAAACCGACGCACAAAAAGCCCGGGAAGCCGAAGAAGACACGGAGCCTGAAGATGAGGAGGCGGTGGCACGAGATGATTCTGATAGTGGGGAGATGCCTATTTTCGCAAAGAATAAGGACGCGGACTCGGAGGTGGACGAACCCTTTGCGCGAGATCCGACAGTTTTCAAGCCAAGAGGGGATAATGCTGCGCAGGACGGTGCAAAACTCAATGTACCAGCCAGCCGTGACAAGAAAAACGAGAAAAATGCCACGCAGAGCAAAGTTGTCAAGAAGAGAAAGTAAGGGGATTTTGAGATGATCTGAGCGCTTTATTTTATTCACTTCATAGCTATACACTACTTTCTTCAAATATATTCACAAGTGGAAATTCCGAAGCCATAAGCACATCCTTGTAGCACTTTTGACAAAATGGCTACATTATTGAAACCTCATGTCATATTTTTATTCTAGAACTTATCGTCAGGGCAAATGACGCTGTGTGTCCAAAATGAAGGGGAAAGTCTGCCTACTGGGACCAAATCTACAATAACTATGATTTCTTCTAGTATCCAAAGCTTACTCGAGATGTGTCCAACCATAAACATGAGTTCTTTTATCATCAACACAGAAAAAAGGATGCCTGATAAATCGATTATTTGCAAGAAATTTCCAACCCATGTATTCTTTGTAAAAACAGCCTAGAATCAAGTGACCAATAAAGTCACTCACTTCTCTTCAGTTTCAATCTCCTCGTCAGCTTCTGCTTCGGCATCGCCATCTATCTCATCTTCAACCTCGTATTCCTCGCTACCCACTTCGACATTCTCAACCGATTGTCAGTCTGGCCGTGAGCCTCAAGATAATAGTGTCATATTCAAACATACCTCTTCGTCGCCTTGCTCATCCACCTCCTCTTCAATATCTTCCTCGTCGTCATCGTCGTCATCGTCGACTTGCGCATCGTCCTGGAATTAAATTAGCTGTGCTTCAAACGGAAATTCTGATATGGAGCTTACCTCCTCCGGATCTGAGTCTATATCATCCCCAGACTCATAAACATCATCCCATCCGGTCTTTCCTGCCTTTTCAGCATTCATCTTAAAAGTTACACAATGTTCTTTGGCTGCTTTGTCATCTTCGTCGTCGTTGTCGTCGTCGCTGTCTCCTTCCACTTCGTCCTGTTAGAAATTGGGTGTTAGTTGGCAAATATGGTGCTGACGCCAGAAGTACATGCCTCTGGTACCTCGCTATCCGCTTCCTCTTCTTCAACTTCTACTTCGTCGTCAACATCAGCTTCCTATTAAAAGGACAAATTAGTGTATAAACTACGGTGACCGCTGGCGTAAATTTATACCTCCTCCTATTAGAGTGGAACGATTAGCAAAACTTCCATATAAACTCTCGATAAAAACGTACTTGTTCTTCCTCCTCTTCCTCTTCTTCCTCTTCTTCTTCCTCTTCTTCCTCTTCTTCTTCCTCCCCCTTTATCAACTCCTCTTCCACCTGGGAATCTTCGTCTTCATCTTCCTATCAAGACGAACCTATCAGTACAGTCCTCGCTACACGTTCTATCTTTGAGCATACCTCCACTTCTATCTCAAATTCATCCTGAACTTCTCCCTCATCATCCTCGTCTTCATCTCCATCTTCATCCCCTTCTTCTTCCTGTTACCATCATATTAGCATAACTACTTTCACATGCTATCCAAGAACGATAATACATCATCCTCGACCTCAATTTCCACTTCTTCTTCTTCTTCTTCCTCCTCTATTCCTTCCACCTCTTCAACTTCTTTGGATGCCATGCCTCAAAATATTCCGCTGTCAAATGTGGTAAAAGTTCCCGTTTCGCAAAAAGCAACAAGAACTCGTATAAAGGGGGCACTTTCACAGTCTCAAGCAATACGAATATAAAGCGTGTAGGTCAAGATAAATCATAGAGATGTCAAGGAACCCCTCTTACACGTATAAAAACGGAAGGAAAAAAAGCGAATCCCACGTCCAGTCGCCTCCGCCCCCAAGAGCGGATATTTCGTAATCAGGGTATGCATTTCAATACCCGAGCTGATACCAAGAGAAAAGGGGCGTAGACCACAAGCTTCAAATATGCTAAGCAAATACTGAAATAAGCTGTTGGTAAGCAGAGGCGTTATCCGAATAACGAACGCTTATGTGAGGGAGGGGACGGCTGAGGGAGGAAAGTGCGGACCAATGTTTAAAACGTAAAGAATCATGGGCCGCTTGATTACAGTAAATTTTCTAATTTGAGAGTAAATACAAAAACTGAAATTTATTTCTCCCTGCTTAGGTGTTCGAGATGAGATTGGATGAGGAAACTTCGTCCGAGAGGAGGAAGTCGGGCCACTGTTGAAACTAGCGTCGTGAATCATGAGGTAACTAGCTGCCTATACAAGTTGACTGGATCAGGAGGTCATGTCAATGATGCTCTCCGTGCTCTCAATCTCACTCGTCAGCATTCATTGTAGCTGGGCAATAGTGTAGATACTATTCTTTGTAAATTACGATTTGAATCTATCCGCCGAGAACGAGGCTGAGCTATATAGCTAGAATAAGAGGCTCTATTCATCTGCTTCAAACCCACCACGGGTTATTATTGAACTCACTAAACACAAAGCGAGGTCGCGGACTTACTACACCAAAAACATATAATTGAACATACATAGATCTCCTGATATTTATTGAAACATCCCTATTCTTTCCAACTAAGTAAACCTCACGCGAGATCTGTGTATTGACATATATTTCATGTTACGTAGAGCCAAGAGATATTTCGATAAACTACTTCTCAAAGGGTTGTCCAATCAACACCAAGACTTCATTCACCCAGTATATTCACCTACCTTTCTTCTAGAACCTCAGCTTAATTTCAGATCTTTGTTGCCAGATAGACTTCACTAAAATCCACGGAAATAGTTCCGCACCCCATACTCAACTCCTTCGCTCATTCGCTACCCCTATTCCTTGCCTGCGGAGATTCTCCCGACGCCTTGAGATCTATTGTGATAATTCGGAGTGAAGACGCGCCAAGAAAAGAAGGATAGGATTAGATGTTCACCTAGCAGATACCAGGAAGCAGTTTTTCGTGGCAGAAGAGTACTGTTTACAAGCAGTTGTAAGTTGTAGAATCAAAATAACTATTGAGATTCTAACTAACTACTATGTACTGGCCCTCGCCCTTAAATATCTACAGAAGAAACTTTTAAAAATCAGACGAAGCTCCTCAGAATTAAGACATACATCTTTCCACTGCCAAATCATAGTCCAGAAATTCACTCCTCCTCAGAGAATAAATCCCAAACACTCTTCGGTGGTATGTATTCTATGTCCGCATCTACAACAGGCTTGTAATCAAAGTCAAGTCTGTTAAATTGAGTTAGTAAGTTATCCCATATGGTGTCCATTCAGCCAGGTTGAAACGATCGTATGATGTTCCATGATTCCGCGATTCTCTCTAACGCAGAGAGAAAAGAGGCAACAGCAAAGCGCAGTTAAAGAAGGAGGAACTTACCCAAAAGCCCTCGGCCCACCCATCTCCAACCCCCTCTCCGTCGTCCAAACAGGCGGTGCTCGAAGCGCAATTACATTAACCCGCAATCCATATTTATAATCAGATATACCAAGTGGTGCACCATTTGCCTTATCGAGGATCTAGAACTAGCATTAGCCTTCCTTAATCCGCAAAACCGGATAGCGCCGCAAACTCACAGTGATCAAATCCGGACAACTTGCCAGAACCTCATCATCCTCTTCTTCTTTCCCTTTCAAAATAGCACTCAGGTTCTCGTTCTCAAAGTCTATCACCAAAGTCCTCTTCGTCGAATTTGAGGCTTCTTCTGAGAAAGATTCCAGGATGACATTCCCACGTGTGAACCCCTCCCCCACCATCCTCGTTACTGAAATTATCTTTCCGCTAAAGAGTAAGATGCCATTTTCGGAAGACAGGAGTGAGGTGATGGGGTCCTGTTTGAGGGCTCGAGATAGAGCGATTGAACGTCCTATCTGCCATGCTATAGAGATGTCAATAAAAGCTTTATGGGAGTAGAACTAGGCAGAGTAAGATTCAATGACAGGGATTCGAACCATGAGAAAAACTATTTTGGGGAAAAGTCTTTGCCTCGCTGCCATAAACGGGATTGACACACATTCCAGCTAAGGAGCCGAGATCCGAACATGCATTTCGCATCAGAGTTTCTGCTTCTAGGTTATCTTGTGCAGTTGCGAATACCTATCTTGATGTGGTTAGTGGGGTAGCTTTACAGTAAGATAATGTTTGCTTTGAACATGCCTTCGGTTGGCTAGCGGAATCTGCTAAACAAGCCGGTACGACTGGGATGTCTTTCAGACAGCGAACTGTTTGCCATATCATTGGATATGCTCTCCCAACAAGGTCTGTATCTAGGGTACTTTGGCCGAATCGATGAGCAGCTAGAAGGGCTTCAAAAGAGTTCATGCCTCCGATTTCGTTTGGAATTACTGCATCGAAGGTGGTTATACCAGTTAATTTCAGCACGCTATTCATGGCATCTGTAACCCTGTCTCCTGTGTCAATAAGTGAACAGCTGACAAACTAAGCCCACTTACTCGTTTAAGCCAGGGATGCGTTCTAGATAAACGGATGGAGACCCCTGATTCAATGTCAGCTAATGCTATCAAAATACATTGCATGTTGAAGTTAGTACCATGAATCCAGCGACAAGCACAACTGCGTCGTCTGGAAGAGTATTCTGTCTTCTAATAACCAGTTTTTCACCATTCCGAAGTGCTACAAGACAGGCGAGATATGCTGGATATGGCTCGCCACAGCTTCCAACTCCTAGGACACCGGTGCCATCTTGCAGAAATTGAAGATCTGTCTCAGAGAGGTACCAAATATCTCCCTCTATTCTTGGTCTATACGAAAGAACATCGACTTTTTCGGATATCTCATAAGATGAGCCTTTGGACACGGCAAAGCTCTCTTTAAGCGAGGTCGTCTTGCTGTATTGTTTTCCCAGCAGCTCATCAAAAGCTGAATTATCAGAGGTATCATATGCTTCTTCGTAACCCTCTTTCAAATCTCCTACAACCCGTACGCGAATATTTGTTGCGCCATTCGTTACGTAAGAAGCCGGGATTGCCTCGATTTCCACAACCTCGATTGTGTTTATGTTGCCGCCTGCAGCTACACATCTCTCCGTGGCCAGAACTATCGCGTTTTCTATTTCGTCATCAATGGTCAGTTCTTGAGGAACGACAGTTTTATCAACAGCCCCGCTTATTTTTCCAATCTGGATGTTGTTAGAGCGCGCATCAAATGTGGGTGGTTAGGTGGGCCTACCGCCGCTCCGACAGCATTTGCCACTTCAAAAAACTCCGGCCGAATGATTTCACTGACCCCAGCGATCTTGTCTGAGATTATGATACTGCCACCACCTACAAGAATTAGTTTTGCATCTCCCTGCTTCGTCTTGACCAAATCTATGGCATCCTCAAGTGCACGTGCGATTTCTTCTAGCCCAGATACTCGAACTTCTCGGGTTACAGTCCTTTCCGTGTGCTCATTTATCAAGATCAAATCGGTTGCCTATTGCTAACGTCAGAAATGGGCCTGTCTTTTTCATATGGAGACCGAAAACTTACAGTCAAAATGTTCCCACCGAATGCGATGCCTTCGACCGCTAATTTGGAACCTACAGAGTCAGGACCAACGAAAGATCTTGATTTGTTTTCGCGAACGAGCGATCCTCCACCCAAGGCAATACTATGGACATCAGGGATTGTGAAATTCGTCCGTACACCACCAATTTTGACGAATGCTGCTGATTGCCGTGGATAGCCCGTTTTAAGCAAGGCACAAATGTCGGTGGTAGTGCTATGTAATGTCAATGTCAAATACATGGATTCTGTGAGAAATTCTTACCCGCCAACGTCAACCACCAGCACCTCTCTTTCATCGGTTTCGTTTCGGGTATATGATTTTGCTAGAAAGGCTGCACCGCGAGCGCTGTTGGTCGGGCCTGATGATATGCACCGGACAGGATGCTGCGCTGCTATTTTCGCCTTGCTCAGGGTTCCATCGTTTAGTGCAATGTATAAATTGCATTTTCCCAATCGGTGAATTGCAAATGAGAATCTTGCCATTACATGTCTTGCAAAACGTCGCAAGCTAGCATTGATAATACTCGCATTCTCTCGCTCGAGAAATCCCAATCGGCCGACTGCATGCGAACAAGAGACATCATAGCCTGGGCCCAACTCAGACAAAAGGATTTCTCTCGCCTGTAATTCCTGCTGTGGATTTGAAGGTGAATAAATCCCGATGACAACGATGGATCTGAGCGATTTTGATTTGATAATCTGTGCTTGCTCTCGCAGCTGATTTGTGTTCAGAGAAATAATAGGGGCACCGTCGACTAAAAATGTTAGTCAGATTTCAAGCCACCAGCTTGCAAAGCTTCTGTCTGTAATGGCTCCGGATCTATGAGGACAAAAGTACCTTGATATCCACCGTCAACAAAGCCATAATGCCCTTCTACTAGACTTTTCAGGGCGGGTGGGAAATCCACGAACGGCGGAGAGCCATTAGAGTGAGGGCCGCATAACCGAACAATAGCAACTTTATCCAATTTGCTTGAATCCTGCTCCAGTACCGCGTTGACGAATTGCTGAGTTGAGTCAGAAATTTCCATGTCCCAGAGTACCAAGATCCAATAAAGAAGGAACATATTCTCACCGTGGTTCCAATCTTAACAGACCTTACGTGGTCTCGTGGGATATCGGCTTTCTTAATGACTTCTTCAATGACCGATTCCACTCCTTGCTGAATGTCCGTTGTAGTTGGGGTCTTATGCCATGCCAATACCGTCTCGCCTTGAAGAAGTACCGCATCGGTGTTGGTACCGCCAACGTCAATTCCTATAACACAAGGAGAAATCTTGGACGGCATTGGAAAGATTTTGAGCAACAGCACAAGGAAACATGGAAAATATCAACTGTCAACCATCATAAATCTCGAGGGACCCATCACTATAAAAGAGGAAGCGAAGAGCCGCACGGAGATGTTGGACGGGGACAAAGTGTTTTTCGCGGATAATAATGCTGATAAAACTCTCCCGCCCGCGAAGAAGTGGGGTTCGGGAGGCATATTATTTATAGATGAGAGCAAATATTGGCTGAATCAAAAGACGCAAAAGCCAGGTGAGAATGAGGGTCCAGTGGAGGAATTGGCCATGCAGCATGACTGACAGCCGACGAGTGTTTGGTGCAACGATTATCAGCCCGTTGTACTCGTACAGGACGGAGAGTAGTTTCTTTTGTGAGAGATGGGAATCTGGAGTACTTTCAACCCGGCCGTGAAGAGTGGCGGGGGTAACATTACAACCGATTTGCCTGATGGAGTAAATCAAGCGAGGTGATGCATCAGCGTAAACTTCCACGGTTTGGTGGACGGCAGAGCGACTCAAACGACCCCTCGGCAAGATACTGTTCTGTGTCATTAAACATAGAAATTCTGAAGATGGGGGCGAGGGGGGTGAGGGGGGCCGCTTCCTGCCTCGTTATCAAGGTTGAAGGCAGCACAGAAACGACATAACCTTATGCAACCACATGCCTCTTGACCATGCAAGCCGATGCATACCGAGCTATTACCGACATCGACACCGGTGCTCGCCCCTAATCGAGCAGCCGGCTGGTCCATCATCACGGTGCTCTCTCCACCGTAGAATATGGGAATCCAGGTTTCTTGATGAACTCAACTTTGCCTGGGCGATGTATGCAGCATGATGCCGCCGAGTGGAGAGCTCCCTCAGTGCGGCCACCACTCAGCACTCAGAGCAGTACTCCATACAGGTACCAGTGTACCACCGTATTCAGAGGTCGCCGTCTGATGTAGCATTCGTCTCAACGGCCCGTGGAGCAGCGCACTTGCACGAGAGTTCTCCCCTTTTTTCCCTTCAGCATGCATCTTATCTTTTCTGACATTCCTGTGTTTTCATGTACTCCTACTAGAACACGCTCTTGCTCGAGTAGCCGATACTACTCTACAATCTACATCCCCTCTCTCCTTGCACTCTGTATTTGTACTGGTACCATATACTCGGGTACTGGTAGAGTTAGCTCATTGGTCGCCTTGGGTGAAGCGATGTGTGGTGATCCCAAGGGACAAGAATAACCTGGAATCTATCCACTTCGTCGAAATGGCCGCAGCCGACGACATCGATAATCGCAAGTTGGATTTTGACGTGGTGGAATCGCTTACTCCACCAGTGGCATCCGCCGGGTCATCCAATGATAGTGGCCAGCAGCTGTACACAAATCCTCATCTTGCTGAACCCGTTGGTCCTCCTGCCACTAAGAAGGAGGTCTGGGCCTACTATACGTATTACGCGGGGAACAACGGAATTGGGGCTTTCCAGTAGTAAGTGCCCGCAATCTGACCCAGCGAGCCAGCTACCTCGCAAAGTCACTGGACATCCAACCTTGAGCGGGATGTGCAACTAACGAAAATCCTACAGTTCGAATCTTCTCTTTCAAAACTTGATCTTCCAAGCTGGCTTCAATCCCAATGTGTTGCCCCTTGGTAGTTCATCCTGCGATGTCGACCCGACAGCTCCTTGCCACGTTTTCTGGGGAGGGGGAAATAAGACGAAAGAGTATTCCTCCGTTGTGCTAATCGGGACCGGCTTGACCTTCCTCTCCCAGGCATTGCTCTTCCTGGGGGTGGGTAGTCTAGCTGATTATGGTAATTGGAATCCTTGGGTCGTAAGAATCTTTTCCGTGTTGTGTTGGGCATTTGAATTTGGTTTCCTGGGCGTTACCACGGCATCACAATGGCGAGTAGCCATGGCATTGTTCATTCTAAGCAGTACGCTGGTCCTTGTCACATATACTACAACTAGGACACTGACGGCGAAACAGGTGTTACTTTCTGGGCCTCGTATGTCTTCTTCAACGCAATATTTCCCAAACTGGCTCACGACCTCCCCGAAGTACGATCAGCCAGAGAGCAACTCTTGAATCAAGAAATCGACGAGGAAGCATACGAGAGAAAATGCTCGCTGGCGCGGTCCAAAATTATGAACATAAGTTACGGTTGGAACAATGTTGGTTTTGTAGTATGCTGTGCGCTTTCGCTAGCAGCCTTGTTCGGGTTGGGCGCTGATAGTTCGATTGAACAAAACAATCTTGGATATTCAGTCGCCGTGGCTGTTTGCACTGCGTTTTGGGTCATACTTGCAATTCCGTGGTTCTTGTGGGAAAAAAAGCGTCCAGGACCACCATTGCCAAAGAACGATAATTACCTGATTTTCGGTTTCAAACAGATTCTATTTGCTGCTAAGCAAGTATTGACATTGAAGCAGACCTCTTTCTACCTCATTGCATTCTTCCTACTAGCAGATGGTGTTTCGACAACCATCACTTTGACTTCAATTGCACAGACTCAGGTCGTTCAGTTTTCAGCAACCCAAAACACCTATTTTATCATGGTCCAAGGGGCTTCTGCTATGGTAGCTGTGTTTGGAGCTTATTACGTCCAGGCGTTTTTCAATCTTCGAACCAAAACTATACTACAAGTATCCAATTTTGGTTGTCTTCTCCTGGCTCTCTGGGGTATGGTTGGGATTTGGACTGATAAATTCGGCTATCATAATTTGTGGGAATTTTGGCTCTTGAATGCTGTATATGGTATCACATTCGGCATTCAATTCTCCTACGGCCAAGCATTTATGGCAGAGCTGATACCACGAGGGCGAGAGTATATGTTTTTTGGTTTGCTTGGTATAGTCTCCAAAGGATCCGCCTGGATAGGTCCAATTGTCAGCAGCGCCATCGTTGATCGCACGGGTAACCAATGGACGGCATTTCCTTTTATTGCGGCGCTTATATTCGTTCCTTGGGTTGGCATTTTCTTCATTAGCGAGAGCAAGAGCAGAGTGGAGTGTGCTGAATATCTCGCACGAGAAGCGGCAGATTTGAGAAAGGTTGGTCATGAAGAGGTACTGGTGAAAAGTACGACTAGGATCTAAAGAATGATACCCCACAACGACGGCAATGTGTCGTGCGCATAGTACTCAAAGCCCCATATAGTTTGGGTATACTTTGAAATGGCATTTAGGAATGCAAGTTTGAATTGTCGATTCGAATCGATAGTGCCAAGAAGTCCAGCAAGTCCAGACTCTGCATGTTAATAATTTATAGTGAGACGAAGCCGCAAAGATGCCGACTTGACTGGGGCGGAGCTTCGGGAGAACTGCCGTAACAATGTTCCGTGAGCCCTGTGAGCGCAGGCTCTTATTCCTGCAAAGTGTGTTTTACGGAGTACATCGTATTTCGCACAAAGCAGGCAGGATATCCCCTCCTTTGATGTCAAAGGCGGGTCGTTTCTGGAACAACACTAGTCCAAACAGAGGAACTACAAGTATCGCAAACACTAAACAACAAGTCCCCTTGAGTCCAAGGGACAAACTCTGGAGCTCAACTAAACAGTACTGGGAATATGCATGACACCCAAGGATTTGAGATACTACTTTTACTTGGGTGCACTGCTTCATCTTAATTGATGCTGTCTCTTGGATTAGTCGAGTGTACGTAGGTGTTGATACCTCTGCCCAACTCGAGTACTGCAGTGGTCATCGACCATCTTCCCCGGTACTGTAGACAGTCTCCCGGAGTGCCTCCGTATGGTGTGATTGTGTGATGGGCTGAAGGGATCCTCTCCTGCCCATGTCCTGGAAGAATCCATTTCGTATGTTGCCAAGGCTGAAAAGCCCATCGAAATTGGGGTGATGAAAGATCGCCCCCCTTTTCCTGCCCCGCTTGTGACGAGTACCCAACCACTAATATTTCCGTTGCCTTCCTTGTACCCGGAAAAAGGTCCTAGATCAATCATTTTGCCCGCAACCCCTGTACGGAGTATGAAATAGTATCCGACCTCAACTTCTCAACTCTCCACAGAGTTGCTGTTGGCCACATGCTTTTCCCGTGGCAATCTACATATACCAAATCAACAACAGCTTTTTATGTAGAACCATAATCGCAAAATCAAGACGTCGAAAATGGCACCCGGTTTAGGAATCAAGACACCAGTCCCACGAACAAGAACCGGTGAGCTCACCACAGACATGAACAGGATGCGGAGAGTCACTAACAGAAGGCAAGGCTGCTTGACGTGTCGAAAACGAAAGGTTAAGTGCGACGAATTGAAGCCCAGCTGTGGAAGATGCGTTAGGCTTCAAAGAGAGTGTGTTTGGAGCGAGGACTTGCAAGTAATGCAGCAAGGAGTCCAACATCAAGACACGATATCCTCAATCATCACCACTGGGTCCCGGGGTCTTGCACTTCAATTGAATCAACCATCTGGCCAGGGCTTTGTGGTGGAATTTCCAAGTGCTGACAGATCCATGATTCCTTACATTCATCACTTTGTCACATTTTGTTGTCGTTTCTTAGCGTATCCAAACGACGGCGAAGGAAATCCCTTTCAAGAGGAGTTAGTTCCACTAGCAACCTCGTCACCTGCTTTAATACATTCAATGACTGCCCTCGCTGCCGCACATCTCTCACGGAGTCAGCCTCAACATGAAATCACGGCAGTAAGACATTACTCAATTGCACTTCGAGAATTAAATGCATCCTTATCGGATCCGACGCTAGCACGTTCTGACTCGGTATTGGGAGCATGTCTACTCCTCTGTGTTTACGAGGTAAACTACTAGTCAGCTTTCCAGTTTGGATATCGAATTAACCTCTTCTAGATATCACATTCGGATAGCTCACTCTGGCTGGAGCACCTTCAAGGCGCAAGAGATTTGATACAGTTTCGTGGTGGTCCAAAAATCAGCGACTATCTGACAAGATTTTTCTCTCTCCTTGACGTCTCTGGTTCGCTCACTTCGGGCGGTGGGACCTTGATTCAAGGAAATTACTGGATCGATCCAAATAAAAATATAGACGACAAGCTGCTCCGTTGGCCCTATTACGATGAGAGCCATGTTATGGTTAATAACTTTCATGAATTAATGGTATACATGGCAAAACTCTCACGTCTTTCTTCCGAGGCCATGAGCGAACTGGGCCAGAACAATCCAGAATACATCAAAAAGAATGCCATCGAAATCGAAGAAGAACTTCGAGCGTGGTGGAATCGATGTCCTCCTGCATTAAGAGACCAAAGCAATGACTGGAGACGACTGCCGAGAGAGCACAAATTGACAGTCCCGGAAACACTTGAGGAAGAGTCTTTCTCAAGCACGAAGTCCTGTATGTTTGGCTGTATTATTTACGTACGACATATTCTCGATCCTCTAGGAAAAGAACCACAAGCTCTTGAAGTCACACAGGCAATCACGGAGATTCTTGAAATTGCAAAAGCCACGCCGGAAGGCTATGGCCTCGAAATGGGACTTTACTGGGGGTTGTTTATGGCTGGAGTGGCTATTATCAACGATTTCGTCGCCGAGGATTTGATCAGACGGAAGTTGAAGTCTGATCCCAATATCAGTATCTACGTAAGCTTACTTCATGTCATATTTTTCATTTCTAACATGATTATTAGCATGCTGCTCGAGCTTTAGACTTATTAGAAGTTCTATGGAAGCGACAACACCAATATGGAACAAAATACGATTGGAGGCAGGTGCAGATCCAGATGGGCTTCCAAGTGTAAATGTCTTCCATCCATGTAACGTAATACTGCATGCCTGCTGACCTGCCCTTGCAGATTCATCTTAGCTTGAGAAATGCACGAATTAACTCGCAGCTCGGAATTAAGGCGTGATAAGCCCGGTTCGTGTCGCACACTCAACTACAAGTACAAGGCACGAGCAGCTGAAAACAATTCGAATACATTATGTTAAAAAACAGTATCAATTGACGTCCCAAAAATCAGCCCAGCAAAACCAAAATTTCAATGTCTTCATCCACCACCAAAGCAACAATTCTACTCCTGGGTGGCACAGGAAAAATATCCTCACGCATTGCGCCACTTTTATCTGAAGCCAACTACTCCGTCCTTCAGGCTTCTAGATCCGGCAAAGCCTCCCCTAATATCCCAAACTGTACAGGAGTAAAATTCGACTGGGACGACGAAAAAACCTACGATTCGCCATTCAGTAGCGGGTCTAACAAAATCTCGGCGGTTTTTCTAGTTGCCCCACCGTTTATCGATGCTTTGCCACCAATGAAAAGTTTTATCGAGCGGGCAAAGAGTCACGGCGTGAGTCGCTTTGTGTTGCTGAGCGCAAGCATTTTGGAAGTTGGGGATGGACCTGCGATGGGGGAGGTGGCGGGGTATGTTAAGGGGTTGGGGACTGAATGGGCGGTCTTGAGACCAAGCTGGTTTATGGGTATGGTTTTCTCTGGCCTTGAGCTCTTTCTCAAATGACTTCCACTAGTTCCCCTTGCTAACTTGATCAGAGGATTTCTCCGAAATGCAACATGTTGTCTCAATTCGCGATAATTCGCAGATAATTACTGCAGCGGGCGATGGAAAACTGCCCTTTGTTTCGGCGGATGATATTGCAGCAGTAGCATTTCACGCCCTAACTGATGAGAAGGCACATAATACCGATCATCTCATCCTGGGCCCTGATTTGTGGACTTATGGCGAGGTAGCTGGCCTTCTATCTAAGTTTCTCAATCGTACTGTTACGCATGTTTCGATTAGCGAACAGGAACTTGCGGGTGCCATGAAGGGGTTTGGTATCGAGTCGAGGTATGCTGATATGTTGGCGGAGTAAGTTTACCTTCACCTCCTGTCAAAAATGAATGGAGTGCTCATAAATGTAGATTGGATACTTTTGTTAAAGAAGGGAGAGAGGAGCTCATCTTTGAGAAGGGCAAAGGGGTCGTGGAGGATATCACAGGGAAGAAAGCTAGGGGCTTGGAGGAGTATGTGAAAGACTGTATTGAAAGAAAAGTTTGGGTATAAGCACTTGAAATAGAAATGGTAAAGTGAGGGATTAAATACATAGGGGGTTAGAGAGGGAGGAAAGCGGAATCTGGTGATGGCCAACAATATTGGAAACTCAAAACAGTGGAAAAACAAGTAGACATTAGCCATGCCATCCTGGTCTTGTAAAAAGCACCTGATTTCTTTGTCCTGATTTACCAGTCTCAAGTATAACACGTGCGTTCACGGAGTTTCCTAATACGCTTAAAAGTTCTGCAAGTGCAAAACTTTCTTCAAAGTCACGTGGGACTTGTCAACTGCTTAAAAAGGGGTTATTGGAATGTGTTTTGGAAAAGGCGTGGCTGAGGGGGTTTTAGAGACTTCCAGGCAGAAGCGTCCTTTGAGGTGTTTCAAAACAGAGGTATACCTGGATGGGTAGGTCATGTGGTGTGGTCAAAATGTGATTGTTTTGAGAGCAGTTGACTTCACTAGCGAGACTTCAACTTTATGTATGCTAAGGTGAAGATAGGCACTTGCAAGAACATAGAAAGACTTACGAGAATGAACATCATTTGTTCTCAATTAAACCATACATCGCTCTTGTCTGGCTCTCTGTTTTTGTGAGGTGAGGCATCACTTTCGCCCCTTAATTAAGCGAGACTCACTTTGGTCATTTCTTCACCAAAACTTTCATATCCTTGATTGTATACGAACATTCTAGCAGTACTAGCAATGAAATAGTATCTCAAATACCATGGAAGGATTGAAATTGAAATTGACTGCACTCGCCTGTAAGTGACCCCTTAGAATCTCTCTTCAAGTGCATCCAGAAACCACTTTTCTCACAAGAGTCAAGGATATTCTTCTTGTAACTACTATCAACTTCCATCAAGGATACTTTGAGCACGCCATCTCGCTAATCCAGCCGCTTGCACAGCGTTTCTTTGTTCTCAAAGACAATCACTATCGGTCAGCCGACTCTCATGACCTCGCAGTGGCAGGAGGTAATTTCGCTTAGCACTAGCGTAGTTTCCGTCGGTCAACATATTCTCATCCGCGCCTCCGATCTCTCTCCTTTCCTTCTTTGCGTTTTCTCATTCTTCTGTACCATACGCAAACTTGTATCCACAAGTACTTTCTTCCTGCACCTACCCTACCGTCCCAATCAATCACACTCGCCCGTACGTAACGATGTCTTCCCAATCCACCTCTCTCATGGAGCGCATCCCCGCCGAGATCCGCATCATGTTTTGGAAGCTCTCTGGCGATGGAGCCAGAATCATCGAAGTCGGCTTGGGCGTTTCGGCGCAACCCCCCCTCCCCATCGGTCAACTCAAGACCGTGTGCCGCGAGGCTTGGGAAATTTCGCAGGATGGTTTGGTGCTGTGCCTCGATGACGAGGAGTACAAGGACGATGGAAGCGTGGTGAAGAGAACTGTGTGGGTGAAGAAGGAGGATGTTGTTTTTGTTCCGGCCCCAATCCGCGTAAGTCTATCATTCTCTAGTGTTTTTTCATCGCCTCTCTCGGCAATCATGGAATCTCGATCGCTAACCCAACAACACAGAACCCCCTCACCCTCGTCGCGACGCCCCCTCGCAGCTACCTCTGGGACGTCACCGACCGCCTCTCCGACGCCTCCCTCCTCACCATCGAAACCCTCGCAGTCGACCTCAACGTCGTCTGCAACGCAGACTTCAACCGATCGGTAGATCTCTACCGACCACTGCTGTTGTTCCGGGCCTTGAAAAAGGTCATCATTGTCACCACCGGCTTCACCAAGTCGGTTACGCGTCCCGGCGCGTACGGCGAGCCCCTCGGGGTGAAATTTGGCTTCTCCGAGCTGGACGATGTCCTCCCCAACCGCGCCCAGGATCCCGAGGCCCGCAAGTTGGACCGTTGGTTGGAGGTGGCGCGGGATGATATCCGTCGCCTCTCCTTTGGTGGTGATGCGTGGGAGAAATTGCCGGAGGTTGTTATGATGGCGAAGACGGGGCGGGTCTGAGTNTTTGTCTTGTTTGTGTTTTTTTCTCCTCTAGTAAATGGAAACACGATACCGCCGCGCTTAATACACTTTGAAAATATCTAATGTGCTATACGTCTAGTATAATCTAGATGTTAACAGAACTTTATAATAATTATAGGGTTAATAATCTATAATAGTTTAGAAGTTTTCTCCTAAAGCTATTTTAATAACCAAGTTACTCGAACTATTCTTCTTAATAGTATTTAAATATTATACTTACGCGAATAGTATAAAATATTATTAAACATATTAAAGATACTTTATTTATAAGTTTTCCTAGATATTCTATTTATTTAAACTAGTTAGAATAAACTTTTCCTTCTAGATAACTTATAAATAAAATATATTTTACTTTTAAACTACTAAAATTAAAAGAAGTCCTTTCTACTAAATAGTTAAATAAATATTATACATTCCTTATATTTCCGCGAATATGAATTTTAAATAAACTTATTTTAAGTAATAAATCCCTTTTAAATAAAGTTCTTTTAACCTCTTTTAGAAAACTATATATACCTACCTAGTAAACTTACGTGAAACTAACTTTTATTTAACTTAACTTATAATCTAATTTTATAAATAAAATATCCTTTACTTAAACTAGTTATTAAAATAAAATTACTATAATAAACTTATATAAATATTATACTTATATTAATCTACTCTCTAAACTAATAGTTTTAAAAGAATCCTATTTTATAAAGAAATTAAAGTAATTAAATTATTTAAGTAAACTAAAAGAGGTTTAAAATTTAAGATATAAATAATATAATCTACTATTTTAAATAAAAACTATATTATTCTAGCTAGTTATTAAAATTAAATAATTTACTTTATTCTTTCTACTTAAAATATATACTTTATATATTCTATTTAATAAATAAATTAAAGTAATTAAATTATTTAAGTAAACTAAAAGAGGTTTAAAATTTAAGATATATATAATATAATCTAATATTTAATATAAGAGTTACTTTCTTTTAACTAGTTATTAAAATTAAATATTTTTAAATTATTTATATAAATATATATCTTATACTAATCTAATTAAAAGCTTCTAATATAGTAAAGTATTCTATTATATTATATTAATTAAAGTAATTAGATCTTTTAATACTTTTTAAATTAAAAAAAAAAAACACGAATTTTAGAAAGTTCCCGAAAACTCCTAGAAAGCTATCCTAATACTCTATACTAGGGTACTAGCTAAATTATAAAGTTGTAGTAATATCTAATAATAGTGTTATTATTAACGGTCGTAGGAGCTTACCGCTAGTTAAGCCTACAACCCCCCGAGCACCTTAAACTATAAACGTCGAACTAACTAATATAGAAGAGCCTAGTAGAAAGGGAATAGAGGGAGTAATCGAGAAGGATACTATTAAAGAGAGCCTAATATAAACCGTCTAATTCTTAGTAGCTAAGAATAGGGATATTAAGGAGATAATTAAGGCCGCTATAAAGGTAAGTAGATATAGGGTATTAAAGGAAGAGGGAAATAAATAACTAATAAGGAATTAGATTAAGGAGGATATAAAGGAGATTCTAGACTAGCGACTAGGGTACAAATAAGTAGCCTAAGGAGGAGGGGGAGGCCCCCCCCCTTAGCTAATATTATAGGTAAATGTTATATAGAATACTAAACTACTAGAGAGTATATAAGAGTATATACTCCTAACTAGACAGTTCTACAAGCTTACTATATAAGGTAGCTCTATAAGTAAGAACCTATAGAGTAGAACAATAATAGAAATCGTAGTAGTAGTAAACTTTAGAAATACTATAGTAAGGAAAGGTATAGTAGTAATAGTTATAAGGGTTCTACCCTTAAGGGACGTAATAGTAAGATTCGAGAGTAATAGATAGGCTAAATTTATAAGGGATACTACCTAGGCGAAGAATACGTTTAAGGATAGAGCTAAGGTAGCCTGTAGAATAATAGTAGTACTAGTAAAACGCTTCCCTCTAGATATACTCTATAATAATAAACTAGTAAGAATACTAGACTAGATAAGCTATAGGTTATAAGTTAAGATACTTAAGGTAATAAAGATAAGAGTCTAAGGCTTAAATAGAAGAACCTAAATAAATATAAACCTTATCCTTAAGGTAGCTACTATTAAAAAGGTAAGGACCCTCTATAAGAGAGGCCTACTCTAGGAGAACTAATACTTCCCTTATAAGAGATATACGTTAAAAGTTAATATAATATAGTACTATAGGTACTAGGGATAGAGCTATAACTCTAGATACTATAAAAAGGAAGTAAGGTATATACTCTATACTTATATAATATATATAAACAAAAAAGAATACCTAGTTAAAAAATAAAGTATAAACCTAAAGTATACAAACTATAGTAGGCGCTACCCTTCCTTTACTATAAGGGACTACCTAGTAGCCTAGGAGTAGGTAAAGCTTACTAAAGTAAGATACTTAGATAGAGCTATTACCTTTACTCTAGACTATAATAACTATAGAGATATAGTAGCTATATACGCTAGGGGCTTATAAGAAGGACCCTAATAGTAAACTAGTAAGCTCTTTAAACTAAAGAAATATAAGAGATCTAGTTCTATAGCTAGACTACCTTCTACTAACCTAGTTAGGTAACTAATCCTCCTATATAGGGCAGGCTTAAGAAATAGATAAGGTATCTCGGGATTCCTATAAACCCCTAATATAAAGATATTAGGAACTAGTAAGGATAATATCCCTAGGTCTACCCTATAATAGTATAGCTAATCTACTAGAATATATATAAGAGCCTAGAAGCTTATACTAAAGCCCTTAATATAAAGGCTAATATTTTCTTTATATAGGAACTACTATAGAATAACTTAATAGATTTACTAAGGTACCTCTCTAGATTATAATATTACCTTGTCTAAGAAGTAGGTAGGGCTCTACTCCTTGTCTATAGAAGGTACCCTATACCTATATAGTTATATAAGGCCGGCTAAAACTAGGCCTTTATTAAGTTTAGTATAGGACAAATAGCTATTATAATATATTCTATATACTACCTGTTAAGCGAAACCTTACTTATTACTAGGATTATAAAAAGGGGAAGACCCTAGGAATAGGTCCTCCTTATAGGTAACTTTAACGCTTATAGCTTAGAGTAAGATAGGTACTACTAGACTAACCTAGTATTAGAATATATATTATAACTAATAATAGAATAAGATCTTAATTTAATTATCCTCTTTAGTAAGGTAACAAGACTAGGGGACGGGGGTTAGAGGGACTCTATTATAGATCTAGCTATTTACTTAGGGACCTTTATAACCTAGAGATAAAGCAAGAGCTTACTATACTTAGACTATAGGAGTTAACTTATTAAAATTAACCTTAAAACCCCCCTCCTAGTAGAACCTACTCTAGGGTTTAGCTAGAAGCTAATAAATAAGATTAGAGTTACTACTAAAGTAAAGTTAATAATAGTACTAGTAATTAGAATAGTTAAGGAGCTAAAAAAAGTAGTTAACTACCTTATACTAAAACTCTAAGAGATAGCTAGGCTCTCTACCTCTCTTAAGAAACTAAATAATAGGAGAGTAATATAATAGTAGGATAAGGAAGTAAAGAGAGCCTTATCTAAAGCAAAAACCTAAGATAGGCTTTAGAAGCGCCTTAGAACTAAGAGTACTAATACCTAGAGATAAGAATCTCTAGCTAAACTTAAAAGACTTACTTAATAGGCCTAGACTAAGAGTTAGAGAGGAGTACTATAGGAGGCCTCTTATAATAATTACTAGCTTTAGAAACTAGAAAAATAGATAAGGCTATAAGGCTACCTTTAATAGGAGGCCCTAGCCCTCCCTAGACTAGTCTTAATAGATAGGAGAGTAATAAATAATACCTATACCTTAAAGGCTAAAATACTCTTAAAAAAGTTCTTTTTAGAGTTATTAGTAGACTACTCTAGTATACCTAATTAGTAATTTAAAGAGGATAGCTTCCTAGCCTAATACTACCTTATATAAGAGGTATCTAAAGTAGATATAGCTATAGCTATAAGGTTAATACTATAAAAAGCCTAAAGCTTTAATATACTTATAAATAGATTCCTTTAGGAGTATAGTAAGTTACTTTAACTTACTCTTACTACTATTATAGAGGCTAGCTTCTTCCTCTAATACTTCCTAACCTAGTTTAGGAGAGTAAGGGTAGTAGTACTCTAGAAGCCTAAAAAAATAAGAGAAGAAAAATCTAAGGCTAAGGCCTATAAACTAATTATATTACTTTCTACTATAGGAAAGGTAATTAAGAAAGTTCTTATAAACCGCCTTATATACCTAGCTAAGGTAGAGGATATACTACCTAATATATAGATAGGTAATAGATCTAGCTAAAATACTAAAATAGTAATTAAAATAATTACCTAAGGTATCTATATAGTATAGTAGAATAAGTACTACGCGTCGCTAGCCTAGCTAGATATAGCTAGGGTATATAATAGAGTAGACTATAAGTAGCTCCTTTATATACTCCGAGAAAAGGGGGTCTTAAGATAGGTAGTTATTTAAGTAAAAAGCTACCTAGCTAATAGAAAGGTAATACTATACTTTAATAGTAAATATATAATAGAATAACATCTCTAATAAGGGGTCTCTTAGGGCTTAATCCTCTCTCTTATCCTGTTTATTCTTTTTACTTTAACCTTATATAATAACTTCTAAAGAGTAAAAGGGCTAGTAATAGTTAGATTCTTAAATAATATAAACCTACTAGCTATCTTAACTAGTACTAAGAATAATATAAGAATACTTAAGGAAAGATAGAAGATCTATTAGAAGTAGGCTAGTAAGAGGGGTATAGCCTTTAGACTAGAAAAGAGTAAACTTATTTACTTTATAAGGACTAGAAGGGCCTACCTAGAGATAGTCTAGTTTAAATTAGCTACCCTAGCCTTTAAGGAGAGCGCCCGATTCCTTAGAGTATAGTTTAATAGAAAACTAAACTAGAAAGCCTATAGAGAAGCTATTTATAAGAAACTAACTACCTAGATATTTACTCTTACTAGACTATTAGTAAAGATATAAAGTATAGATTTTAATAGGTCCTACTAGGTATATATAGTAGTTATATATAGCGCGATAGTATATAGAGTATTAGTATAGTACTACTAAACTAGAAGAGATAGAAAGACTAAGAGTATAATAAGAACCCTTCTACCTTACTAGAATAAGTACCTTTAAGTTATTATAAAAGCCTATAGAATAATAGCTATTAGAGATCTTAAGGTCGAAGGGGACTATACCTCTATTAACCTATACCTAAATAGCTAGGTTACTAAATTTAAGAAAGTATACTAGAACCTCCTAGTAAGTAAGGCTATTAAAGATATATATAAGAAGATCTAAAAAAGGCTCTTTAAAGGAAGGAGAGGGAGACTAGTACTAGTATAACTACTAATACCCTAGTTAGCCGAAGTAAGAGATAGTTAGCTTAGAGATTAGCTTAGGAGAGGGGAGGCGTCTATAGATAAGAAGGAGGTAGCTATAAGAGACTAGGCTATAAGGACCTAGGCTAGTTATTAATAGATAAGAGAACTCTACCTTAGAAGGTAACTAGAAGTAATAGATAATATTAATATTCTTAATAGCGACTAGTAACCTTAGGAACTATATAAAAACCTCCTAAAAGTAAAGAGCTCCCTACTAGTCTAGGTAAGGACAAGAAAGATAGGCCTTAGGGAATTCCTATTTAATAGAAGGGTCTTAAATTAACTTACCCTATACTATAAGTATAGCCTCGGAACTAAGAATGTTAGTTACCTTTTACTCTACTACCTTAAGCTATAAAATAACTATACTAGACTCTAGAGAGACCTAAATAGATAGAGAGCTACTAGCCTTAGGGATATTAGAGGCGCTCTATATAGTAAGGAAAAGGCTCTAGTAATAATCGCCTAGCTACTCTTGCTTAACTATCTAAGTAAGTATTAACTAGCTCTTAAGCTTAAAGGGGAAAGGAGAGAGGATTAATAAGTAAAAGGGCTATTAGATGTATTAAGCGAGTAGAGGGTATTATAAGGGAGGCTATACCCTAGGAAATAGTAGCGCTGTCTCTAATAGAGGTCCCTATAATACTAGACTCTAATTATTATTCGCTTATTTCTTTCTTTCTTTATCTTTATACTTTATTAGTTAAGCCCTAACTATTACTTAGGAATTTATTCTTAGCTACTAAGTAGGTAA
This sequence comes from Hymenoscyphus fraxineus, assembly GCA_900184765.1. NCBI lineage: Eukaryota > Fungi > Ascomycota > Leotiomycetes > Helotiales > Helotiaceae > Hymenoscyphus > Hymenoscyphus fraxineus. The sequence continues at coordinate 1,632,902 of LT855409.1, forward strand.
ATAAGCCCTATACCTAGTATTCGACAGCTACTAAAGAGAAGAAAACAGGTAAGACCTATAGAGCTAGTTAGTAATAGCTAGAGTTTAGATTTATAGAAGTTCTATATACCTTTAGGGTAGGCTATACGCCTAGCGGCGTAAGACAAATAATAATAATAATTAGATCTTTTAAATAAAATAATATCTAAAAATATAAAGTCTAAATAATAAATAATATAATCTAATATTTTATTAAAGAATATTCTTTTTCCTTTCTACTTAAAGAATATATACTTTCCTTATTCTAATTAATAAACTAATAATTCTTTAAATAATTTATTTCCGCTTTATTATTATATTAAAAATTTAAAACTTTAAATACTTTTCTATATTTATATACGTTAATACCCTCGCTTATCTAAATCCTTATAGTTCTATATATAACCTTTACCCTACTATCCCGCTATCTTCTAAGGCTAAAACCCTACTCCTTTATTATCTAGTTATTCTACTAAACCCTTCTCTTCTCTTTACTATAATATCTTATATAAAAGAACATATCTCGCTTATAACTATAGATCCCGAAAGAAAGAGCTATAATTCGTTAAACTACTAAAGCTCTCTAATCTATATTATAGTCGAATAAATTATACTATACTTCGAGTATAGGGCTACTATTTTAAAAGCTAAATAGCTACTCTAGCTCTCCGGGTCTATTATCGAAGTTACTAAGTAGGAATTAGTATAAGAAAATCCTATATCGCGATACGTCCGAGATTACTATCGAGTCTATATACTTATAGTTAAGAAGAAGTACGGAACCCCTATAATTATTATATTTATAAAGGCGAATAAAGGATAAGGGATTTAAGCGAGAGGAAGTAAACTACTAACTATTTTCTTATTTTCTTAGAACCTCGGGTCTATATACTCTATATTAATATAGAGTATAGACTTATATAGAAATACCTTATATAACTTAAATCTATAATTTAATAGTATACTTAGTATACTATAAAGCTTAATACTAATATATCTACTTTAGGAGATTTATTATCGAAGGAGGTTTAGCGGGTACTAGTATTATATTAGTTCTTATATATATTACTCGGGATAAATAACTCTTACCTCCTTTATAGATTTATTACCTTTAAATCTACTATTTATTACTATATTTAAAACAGTTATTAAACTCCTACCTATCTTACTTTCCCTTAATCCCCTTATAAGTCTCTTCCGTATCGTAGGTATATATAGTAATATCTCTAATCTATTCCCCGTACCTTTTATTACCTAATAATAAAATAACTTAAACAAGGATATAAAAACCTCCCGCCGGTTTATCTAGGTATATAAACTAAATCTACTACGTAATAAGTAACTAATCTATAAAACTATAAACAACTCCTAAGAGAGGAAGTTAGGTTAAAGACAAGAAATAATAGATATAAGGGTTAGGATATTCCTTTTAAATAAACTTTCCTAGAGCTAGATAAGTAGAGTAGTTATTAAGGATAGAAGAAGGGTATAAAAGCTCTTAGGATAGAGGTAATATACTACTAACGGATTATTCTTTTGAAAGTTATACTATACTAACCTAACCTATTCTAATATCTAAATAAACACGCTATATAAAACCTATCTATAATTTCTACCTATATTAAACTCTCCCTTCCCCCCTTCCCCCCTTCCCCCTTTAATCTCCTAACTAAACTAAACTAAACTAAACTAAAAACTATATTTTATAAATACCCTTACCCTGTTATAAATTACAAGGTTCCTTAGAACTAGAACTAGAACTAGATAGATAGTAATCTAGTTAAAAATCCTAGAGTCGCGATATAGATTTATTCCTCGTTCCTTAGATCCCTAAAGAGACTCTAGAATTCTTTATATAGCCTAGAACTTAATAGGGGTTTCACTTACTAGATTAGGTAAGGTGTACGTTTACTTACTAGATTCGGAAGGAAAAGTAGGTTAAGTAAGAATACTAAAATCTATAGAACCTTAGCTTCCTATACTAAAAAGTAATAGAAGATATACTTTATAATTAATTATAATAAACTACTATAATTACTTATAATTACTAAAAACATATACTTAAAAATATACCTTCTAAAATTTATTTATCCTTTCTCTTTATTCCTTTATCTCTAAAAACTACCTAGATATACCTAATTAAACCCGACCACTTTTAATACCTACTGTCTATAACTATCTATATTTTACTACCTATACCTTATATACCTTATACACCTTGTATACCTTATATATCTTATATACCTAATACAACTACCCTCCTTCCTTCTATCTATTAAACCCTTCTATTAAGATATAAGTACTATTTTAACTATTCCTTTCCTTAAAAGTAAAATTAACTAAATTATAGTATCTTCTCCTAACAACTCCCGTTCGCCTTCTCTATCTACTCGAAAGGCCTGTAGACCTAATTAACGTCTCTCCTTATCCTCTATATTCTAAAGTATCTTCTCTTATAATACTAATTAAGTAAGGGGACTAGGAATATACTTAAGTATCGCGCTCTCTATAATAGAAAACTAATAAGCTACTAGGGAGTATTTTAAGCTAATCTTACTTAAGTATAAAGTACTAGCTTTATAAGACTAAGATATACCTATAGCCCCTCCCTTACTAATACCTCTAAATACTAATTCCCTTAAACCTTAACCCTTTACCCTACTATTATAATCCTTAATCCCTTAATTAAGCCCTGTCTTACCTAAACCTCCTATACTAAGCCCCTAAAGAGAACTAAATAAAGCGAAGGGAAAATAAAGGGTAACTAGACATACTACTACTATATAAGCTAAATATAAAGTAAGGAGGAATAAGGAGTCTAATAATCCTTATAGGGCTATATTTATAAATATATATTCCTTACTAGATAAGTATATACCTTTCTTTATAAATTAAGTTAAAGATAGACTTACGTCTAGATAGTTTAAAATAGAGCTAATATTCTATAATATTAATAATATTCTAACTTAACCTAAGGGAGAAGGAGAGAGCTTAAAAAGGCTACGAGATCTCTTAGTAGATACGAAAATCCGCTCTATATATACTTATATAGACCTCTACTAATTTAGAGAAAATATACCTAAGTTAACTAATATACTTAATCCTATATTATTTTTATTCTAATTACTTACGTTATAGTAAGATAAATCTACCTATAGTTCCTATACCTACTAACTATATAAGAAAATATAGGACTCTTTCCTCTCTAATTTTATTAATTAAGTATTTAACTACGTTATAAATAAATCTAGGAAGATTTAAAAGTTATAGTATAAATATTATTAGTATAATTCTTTAATTATTAATATAGTAATATATCTACTTTAGGCTAAGTTTACTAAGTACAAGAACTATACTAATAAGCGGTATAAAACCCGAAAGAACTTTATAAATCTATAATCTATATCCTCTTCCTTTATATCTATAGTATCTATATATAATAACCTTCCTTCTTTAGCTAATACTTCCTTTTCTTTATAAATAACTAAATACAAAGATTATAAACCTTTAAGTAGTAACGTATTAGAGGGATTAGACTCTAATAAGGAATCTAATAAAGATCTAGATAACCTAATTAATACTATAAACTTCGAATTTATAGAGTAATCCTAAAACACTTTAATAGATATAACCTAAGAGCCTACTATAACTAGCCTACGTAGAGATAATCAACTATATATACGAACTTAGGACGGAAATAGGGACTATACTCGAACTAACCCTTTAAACTTAAAGCTAGATATAAATAATATTACTTCGGAATTCCTAAAGTCTAATATAATAAAAACCCTTTACTATAACTATAAAAAGTACTTACCTAACCTTATTTATCTCTTAATAAGTCTAGTTATTAATATATAGTATAATTATATAGGTTTCTAATCTAAATAGTAGTAGTAGATTATTATATTAATAATCTCCTAGCTCTTCTATATATATAGCGTACGGTTATAAAAATTTTAGACCTAGTTCGGATTAATACTCTATATACTTAGTATAAAGTATATCCTAATTAAATACCTTTTATAATATAGCCTTTCTATAGGAATTAAAGCTATTAATACTATTTGTAAATCTATTAGAACCGCCTAGTAAGCTTTACTATTATAGTAAGGGCCTAGGTTTAAAATAGAAGGTATTAGCTATTATTATAATAATATAAATATAGGTACTATAGTAGGTTAGGTATGCGATAATAATAAGAACTAGCTATATAATAGTATTTATAGCTTTATTTATAATATCTATAGTAGAAAATAATACCTCTTTACTAGAGATATATTTAATCTAAGTAAGCTAGTATATTAAATATCTAATCTTTTTAATAGTAATAGAATAGAAAGAGCTACTCTTATTAAGTATTACTATATCTTCTAAGTATATTATATAATAAAATTTATAAATAAATACCTACTTTCTTATTAGAAGTAGCTAAACCTCTAGGATTCTAATAAAAAATATTAGAAATTTAAGGAGAATATAAAAGCTACTTAGTATCTAGAAGCTTCCTATAAATAAATATATATTAAGAATCTAGGCTAAACTAAATATTATTTATAAATAGCTAAAAGAGAAGAGATAAGCTATTCTAGAACTATTACTTAGTTAAAATATTTCTTAAAATAGGTTAAAATAATAAATAAGATCCTTAAAGATATTAAAATTATTCTTAATAGTAATTTAGGAACTATTACTACTATTTATAGTATATAATAACTATATACTAATAAAGAGTATAATTATAAATAATTAGCTTAGGGTTTCCTAGTTTTTAGCTTATTTTACCTAAGAAAAAGCCTAGTAAAGCTTATTTTAAAGACTTTCTATATTAAAAGCTACTAAGACTTTATATATCTAGAGAAGATTATTAATAGTAAAGGCTTCCTAGGTTTTAAGAATAGTAAATATAAATATTACTATAAAGTAAAAGACTTAATTATAAGTACCTACTACTTATACCTAGAAGTATAGTTAGAGGTAGAATTTCTATATATAAATAAAGAGGTAAGACTAGAGGAACGCTATATATTTACTACCTAAAAGCTCTATAATATAAGCGAAAAAGAAGCTACTAAGTTCTTAGAAATAATAATATATAAAGTACTATTTAATTATAGTATAAGGGAGGTATAAAACCTAGAGCTATAGTCTTAAGCCTAACTACTAGAGCCTAAAAGATTCTAAGGTACCCCTCCTCTAGAAAAGAAGAAAAAAGTAAAGGAAGAAAAGTATACCTTCTAGTTATAATCTAACTAGGTAGGACTATTCCTAATAGTAATAGATCTCTTCCTAGAATTAAAGGAAGTAGAAAAGTATAGACTTATAGAAAAACTCCTATAGATCTTTTAACTACTTTTACTATAGTTTACTAGAAGTAGAAATAGTAAATATATATATAAACTTATAGTAATATAAATTATAGAATAGGATATAAATATAACTACCTTTAAAGGAATTATTAATTTAATACTTATCTAAGTAAAAGGGAAATAGTTTATTACTATTAATATAGCTTATAAACATCTAGTTCATATACTAAAGAATATCTATAATAATAGAGAGGGCTCTATTTAATTTAAGTATATTCTAGATAATATATTACTAATTACTAAGGTACTCTATAATTATAAAAGGGCTATAATTATAGAATACCTTAGTAGGGATTTACGCTAAGGTTACTATTATAATCCCTCTATAGTCTAAGATATTATAAGTCTTTCCTTTTAATTTAAGGCTATAGGGATTTTCTCTAAAGAATCTCTAGTAAAAGTAATAGTTAAAGGGCTAAATATCTTCTTTAATAGTATAAATAAGATTTATAATATATTTATATTTAAGTATATTATATATTTAGAANTTATAATATTAATAATTTTAATAATATATAAGATCTTTTTAATAGAGAGGTAGAACTATTAGGCTAGGAGGGTAAAGAAAGTAATAGAATTCCTACTTCTATAATAACTAATATTAGTAGTAATAAGGGTAATTCTAATATAATTATAGAGAGGACCTTTAATTTAGATAATATATTATTATATAATCAGGAACAGTATATGTGTGAATGTGTAGATAAATAAGTGTGATGAGCGAAGGTGGCCAGAATGGCCATATATGTACAGGACAGGTGCTACAGATGCTGACGTAATCTATAACGTCTATATAGCCGTCATAGATGCCCCCCTTTAAGAAGAACTCGTCCTGAGTTCAAGCCTCTTATCCGTCAGCCTACTCCTTGTACTAAGACCTGTCCCTTCGAAGGACCTAGGTCTCGGAACCACGCGTATATCCCACATATGAAGATACCCCCCTTTCTATCTAAGCGAGGGTTATAATACCCCTTGTCCGTAAATAGTACTCGTTGACAGGCAGGAGCGAGAGCGGAAGTAGGAGCAGGAGCAGGGTCCTTAGAGCAGATTGCTATAGGTACAGCTTCGTAGGTCGGTTCGTCTATTAGTTCAGGAGCAGGGTCCTAGAACCGAAGTACTATAGTTACAGCTTGTATACGAAGTGCTATCGTTACAGCTTGTGTAACCGCATTTACAATCAAAGATTCCAGCTCTCGTAGCTGGGACTCGGTAAAAGCGCTTGCAGGGCGCAATTCGAGGTCTTGACTCGAAGACTCCATATACCAGGGAGTCTGTACAGCGATGGCTCGCAAGGGTGTACTACCTTAGAGTAGCATTTTATCGAAGGATATAGAAGTCCTTATAATTAAAAGGATGTGGAAGTCCTAGTGTTGTCGGTCTGGAAGCCGGCTGGTGGGCTAAATGACGCTCACTTAAGAGGTCAAATATAATACGAATTAGATATGGAGGTCCTCGTAATAGGATATGGAGATCCGATCAATGCCCGAGCATTGCTACCAATCTGTTATATAATCAGGAACAGTATATGTGTGAATGTATAGATAAATAAGTGTGATGAGCGAAGGTGGCCAGAATGGCCATATATGTACAGGACAGGTGCTACAGATGCTGACGTAATCCATGACGTCTATATAGCCGTCACATATATAAAGGAATAGTCTTATAGATCCCTCTACCTAAGTAGTAGCTATAAAGGCTTAATTATAAAAAGAGAGGGAGAGGCTATTATAAAGTAAGGATTTCTAGGATTATTTTAGTATAAGAACTAAGGTATCTAAGCCTTAAAAGGAAAAGGCGACTATAGGTCTATTAAGATTATAAGAAAGTTAATTACTTATATATAAATTAATAGAAGCTAAGAGTATAAAAGATACCTATTTAGAATTAAATTAATTAAATCTTTAAGACCTAAGCTAGTAGTAACCTACTTAAATAGTATAAAGTAATACCCCTAATCTACTAAAACCTCTATATAGACCCTATATCTATTAGGCTAATTAATATATACGCTTTAACTTAATAGTCCTATAATCCTATAATAAAGTTCTTAGTCTATCTCTAATTAGTTTAATCCTCTTAGCTTTTCTTAGTAATTATAGCCTAGACTACTACTAAGTATAATAATAACTATGTCTACTTAGTAATTAATTCTACTTTACTTATCTATTATAATTCTAGAATTATTTAGTAGGGAAGAGTAAAAGATTAGATTTCTATTATATTTATAAATACCTTAGGAAGAATTCCCTCTTTTATATAGGATAGTTTATATAGTTATACTCGGTTCCTATAGTGTCTTTATAGAGTACTTAGTAGCTATTAAAAGAAGGAATATCTACTAGGATCCCTCCTATAAATATAGTTACTATAAGCTAGGTTAAAATTTAGATTAATATTAACTTTTATTCTTATATAAAAATAATATAAGCCCTCCTCTCTTCTATAGTATTAATATTACTTAGTTCTAGTAAATAAAACCCTATACTTAGTTACTATAGCTACTTTAAAGTTAACTTTCTATTTATAATTAATTTTACTATTTTACTAATCTAGTTATTATAGTAGCTTATAATATTTAAAAAATTTAAGTAACTAAAGAGACTTTCTATTTAGATTAACTTTATAATATCTTATAATCTTAATTATAGCTTTAGCTATAGTAGTATACTTATTTTTTAGTATACTCTATAGTAAAGGTATTATCTTAGGAGAAGCTATAGTAACGTTCTTAGAGAAAGGAGTATAATAATTAGAGAGGTAGACTAAAGGGTAGAAATCTTTATTCTAAGTATATAGATTATCCTTTATAAAAGAGTTAGTAAAATAAAAGATAACTAAATAGAAAAACCTACTAGATAAAGCTAGTATAGACAAAGGAGGTATAGACTACTTTATAGTATAAGTCTAAAGAGTCTTTATAGTAGCGTACTTAGTAATTATAGACTTTTATAGTATAACTATTCTCTTTTTAGAATATATTACAATTATATATCTATACTTAGAAGGAGGAGTAGAGCTATTATTATTAGACTTAGAGATATTAAAAATATCTTTAGGCTTTATAAGAGTTAGGTTAATAGATATAATCTATAGTTAAAGTAAGGTAGTAGAATAGGTTATTAGTTTAATAAGTAGAGTTTTAAAAACACGACCTAATCTAAAAGATAGGGCTCGCAATCTAGCTATTAGTCTACTAGTAGGTATTAGTAACTAGGTTACTTTATACTTAATATCTACTATTAATTTTAAAGGGACCTTAGTAGTTTAGAATATATAAAAATCTATAGAGAATATATCTTAAGAAAATAATATAGGTCTAATATATATAAGGTTTAGGCCTAGTAAAGTTAGTAGAATATATAATAAATGTTAAATAGAAAGGAATAAACCTAATAAACCTAATAAACCTATTAATAAAGCTATATTTTAAATTAATATTAAAGGAAGAACTAGAGATATTATAGTATATAGGGTAAAGTNGAAGGGATAATACTAGAATACCTAATAATAAAGCTAAGTATTCCTAATAATAAAGATAATTAGTATAATATATAGTTATAAGCTAGAAATAAACTTACTAAAGTTAAGTATAATAGTATATAAACCTCTAATAGAAGTTATAAATATATATAAGTAGAGGGAAGGGTAGTTATTTAGATTATAAGGTACCTAGATATATAACCTTAGTATTATAGTTACTTAGGTAAAGGTAATAGGGGTCCTTACTATAAATATAAGTATAGTACTAGTAGTACTATAGGGTAGTAGGATATTATAATATAAATAAATACTACTTTAGAATATAATAGATTAATTATAGTATTCTAAATCTATTCTTTAGTTACTATTAAAGAAAGAAGACCCTTTATTATATTTCTTTTATATCTATTTATTCTTCTTTATTAGAATATTTAGTATCTCTAAAGCTATAAATAACTTCTATTTAACTATTCTTAAAACTATTCTCTAACTTAATATATAAGGTAAGAGAAAAGTACCTCTTCTTAATATAGTATAAAGTAATAGAATATAACTCTCTAGTATTAGAATTAACCTCCTTCTTATTTATAGAGTCCTAGCTAGTAGTTACCTTATATTTACTAATTACTAAGATTAGCTTATTAAGTACCTACTATAAGTATAGAGTTTATAGAACTAAGTAGAAGTAGGCTTTACCTTTATTTTTAGTAAACAAATTATATTTTAGAGCCTTATAGGTTATAGTTATATTATATTCTATTTAGATATAGAGTCTAATAGTATTAAATAGTAATAATAGTTCCTTTTAATTATTCTAGATATATATTAGTATTAATAATATTAAGTAGAGACAAATATTAAATACTTATAATATATATAGTATAAATCCTATTTTAACTAATATAAAAGGGGTTAACTTTAGAGGTAGCTATAGTTTAGGGTAGTAGTAGTATAGCTTAAACTAGGTAGTAGTAGTAGTAGGGGTTAAAGTAGGTAATACTATAAGGTAGATAATTAAGAGAAGAAGAGTAGAGTTTAACTAAAGGGAGCTAAGATAGTTAGAAACTATCTAGAACTATTAGAAAGGGTATAAGGAAATATAGAGTTATATATTAAGGATAAAAAAGGAAAGGAATTTTTAGGTAAAGGATAGTCTAATATATATAATAGTTATACTAAGACCTATTATAGGTAGGTATAATCTAGGTAGGTATAATCTAAGTAGGTCTTAGCTNATAGTATTCTAGATTTATAAATAATATTCTATTTAATTATATATTTCTAATAGAGTATATAAGAAGTATATAAGATAATATCTAAGAAAGATATACTAATAGATTATATAGGAATATATAATAATATAGTATAGTATTATATAACTATTTATAGATCGCTAGAAAGTAGTCTAGGATAGTTAGCTCTCTTTCCTCTAACTAGTAGTCTAAATATTATATAATTATATTTAGTTTTAGATTATAAGAAAGTATTTAAGCTATATAAAAAGTAATTAAATTAAGGTAAGATTAATATATAAACTTTTATATATATATAATAAATAGCTAAAGCTTCTAATATATTATCCTTCTTAAGCTCTAAAGTAGCCTTTAAATATATAAACTTAATAGATATTATATAAAGAGATAAAAAACCTAGCCTATTTCTATAAGTTATATAAATCTTTATCCTAGCCTATTTCTACTAGTTATATAAATCTTTATTAAAATCTTTAAAATAAATAATATTAGGGTAATTAAGAGTTAGTAAAGGGCAAGAGGGATTATTTTCTCCGGATATACTAGGAGAAAGATAAGGAGTACCCGAAGTACTAGGAGCGCTAGTAGAAGAACAAGGTATACTAGTACTAAAGAGACCTAGAAGAGCGCTAGGACAAGGCGTACTAGTAGTAGTAGAGAGACCTAGAATAGAACGACTAAAGAAAGGAGGAGTAGAGGTTAGAGGATAAGGAGTAGAGGTTAGAGGATAAGGAGTAGAGGTTAGAGGATAAGAAGTAGAGGTTAGAGGATATAGAGAAGAGCTAATATATATTCCTATAAAACTAGGACTTAATTAGTCTTTAATTTTAGTAGAGGTAAGTTAATCCCTAGTAGGACGTAAAGGAGAAGAAGGAGGTCTATAACGTCCTTATAGTAGGGGTAGGGCTCTCTAAGTATTACGTCTTACCCTTTTAAGATCTAACTTTACTAAGTTAGCTTCTACTTTTACTTATCTCTTATAAGTATTATTAAGAGTATATAATATATTAAGTTCTAGGATTAAATACTATATATACTATTAGTTATATACTTATTAGTAGGTATTATAAGGTAGTAAATAAGTAACCTTATATAGGTTCGCTTAGGTAGGCCTATAGTAACTATAACTAGAACTAGAAGTAGAACCTAAACTACTAAAGGGATTTATCTCTCTACTCTTATAAGGAGTAGTAGTAGCTATAAATAATAAGTTAGTATATAATTAATATTAAGAAGTTTTTATATTACTTATAAGTATTATTTATATAA
>LT855409.1:1652304-1715839 GCA_900184765.1 Hymenoscyphus fraxineus
CCACCCAAAAAAACCAAACCAAACCCCCATTAAATCATAAACAAATAAATCCCCTTCTTTTTAAGGAGAATGAGAAGGGCGGACGTTTCAACTCCTTGCGCCCTGTGAACTGTCTCGTCTCTCCATGAAGTCCTCGGTGTCGAGACGAAAATTGGAAGCGCCGGCGTAGGTACCTGAAGGATGGCGGAGAGCGGAGCAGCTGAATGGGATATTGCTTACCCCACTTATGATATGGCTCCATCGCAACTTCAAGACCACATCTCCCATCACTCAACAAAGATGTCAAACACCTCAGTATAAACATCTTCAACCCCCACAACTCCACCAAACCCCTCATACCACGGCTTCCGCTTCTTCTGAAACCGATTTAGTTCCAAACTCCCTCCACCACTCAACTAGGAACCCAACCTATCTCCTCCATCGGCCACTTCATCCAAAGTCGATACTCCTTCTGCAACGACCCATAGATCTCCCTCATCAAATGATCCACCCAATCCTTGGTCCACCAAAACGAACTCAGGCTATTGAACAAGACACAGAAATGCGCCAGGATGACCAGTGGAATGGCTCGCCTCTGTTGCAACGTCGCTACGAATTCATCACTGATACGATACAGCCATGCGAGGACGACCTGAGGCGACGGTTGTGCTAACCGCATTTCATGAAGCGGCGTACTAGTAGGAAACGATCTCGCGAGATCATCCAAAGCAGAGAGGTAAATCTGAAGATCTGGGTCCTCGGCTGCGGAAGAGAGGATCATCTCCCGAAGGGCTTGGAGATGTTCATTATTGGATGGAGGTTGTTCGACGGTACGGTTCTGGATTTGGAACATAGGTGCCAGGTCGCTGGTTCGGAGAGAGTCTCTACAGCTTGCAACGACGGATTTCATCCCTCGGGCCATTACTAGCCATTCTGCTAATCCTTCTTCCCCAAAGAGTAGGAAATCTCCGGGTCTTGGTCCGAGGCCTAGGGTGATGTGACAGCAAAAGACGGCGAAGATGTAGAGTGCTGGACAAGTTTCTTCATTGACGTTTGGCATGAGTGTCGATGCTACTCGAAGAGCCGACTCGTAATGGTGTTGTGCCTCTGATATGTAATAAGCTCTCTTTTCTGCTCTTTTAAAACGTGACAGATGGAGAGAAGCTAGTGCCAAAATCCCATCGAGAACAAAAGGATGCGAGAAGCCAATTTGAGGCACGTTGATTCGAAAACAAGCTTGAAGTCCGGAATCGTTTGCCAAGGTGTAAGAGGTTGATATGTTGAAATGGTGTAGTAGCTCGAGGTCGGTCACGTTTAATGGCTGTCGGGCCAATTCCCTTTCATTCCGGCCATTTTGAAGAATTGAAGAAGTCAAAGTCTGTGGTATTGGTGCTAGAATTGAAGTGACGGTATTGTTATGGGTTGGTGGAGAAACACTTGGATGAACGCTCGGGGAAGCGGACACAATTGGCTCCGGACTGGAGACCGAGACGGCTATGGTGTGAGGGTATACACAATGAACGGAATGCCTGCTACAGTTGGCACATTGCGGTTTCTGCTCATCACACTACGGAATGATATGGTTAGTTGGACGTCAAGTGACAAAACGGAATATTCCCAGAATCTAGGACATCACCCACTTTAATCTTACGGCCTTTGCACGTGTGGCAGCCATTTCGGGATTTGCGATGAGATTTTCGGGAGAGTTTTTTGTAGGCGACACTGAAGCTGTTATCGTTGGGTAGTGGCGCTGGGGCTGGAGCAATGGATGGAGGAGACATGGTGAGAATGGTGCTGATCATAAAAGTGGTTTGGATGGAAGCAGAGATGACAGCTCGAGACGGGAGGAGACAGGTACCGTGGAGGGATTGTAGCGTGGTGTACTGGTGTAGTAGTGTAGTAGTGTAGTGGTATAGCTGGAGTGGTGTAGACCGTGTACAAGTAGACCGTGTAGCCCGTATAGACCGTGTAGTGGTGGATGGTACCAGTATGCGGTGCGGTTTGTAAGTTACTTTCCGGGAGACGGGTGGGGGTGGTGCAGTGGTGGTGGTGGTAGTGGTAGTGGTAGTGGTAGTGGTAGTGGTACTTTTGCTGGTGCCTGTTACTTGTTGCTACTTGAAAGTAGTCAATTGTAGCGTATGTAGTGTAGTATTGTGTTGTGCTAGCTGTGCTGCTATGCTGCTATGCCGTAGTGTGGTGTTGTGCTAGCTGTACTCCGTATGGTGATAGCTGTGAGTGCAAAGGTCGAATGGTGCAATCGTCTCGTCGGTACCTATACTTCGTCCTTCGTCCCGTACAAGCAGACCTAAAAGTAGCCGTCCGAGTATAGACCTATCGTAAAAATCTATGTCGTGCGTAGACCAATCTCAGCAGCGCTACTCGTACACTATGCTTCAGCAGTAGAAGTCACTTGCGAACCTTCTCTTTCGTATTTTCACTCGGTTTCGTATGATCGTACTCCGTATCGTGTCGCCTCGTGTCGGTCGTGGGGGGAAGGGGGAACAACCAGTTACATAGGAACCTTCAAGCCACAATCAAAAACACAACATGATTGCAGCCGAACAAACAAGAACTCTACCATCCCTGGCCTGGACCCCCTCAAGACCCCGTACCTGGACCCCGTAGGTACTAGGTACCAGTACGGCAGCCTAGCACGGAGTCTCGACGAACGAGTAAATTTCATCTATCAAGCAGGCCAACAGCCCAGTAGCAAGCAGGCTAAGCAGGCCAACAGCCCAGTAACAGGCTCAGCAGGCTCAGCTCAGCAGGCCATCAGCCCAGTAGCCCAGTAGCCCAGTACTCGTAGCCCAGCAGCCCAGCCCTTGATTGACCGGGACGTACTCGAGCCCTTCGTAAATTGGATCGTGCAGCGGCGAACGCCTCGGAACTCTGTTGCAGGCCAAAAGCCATCTGACGAATCCACGACCAGCACCACCCAGCCGTTGTCCACAACCCAAGTGGACGCCCATCGTATCGCTCGTATGGAAGCACGTTAATCCGTCCGTCCCATGGCGGGCCCCGGCGGGCCATGGGCGTTCGCGGATGGTTCGATGAAACAATCCAATCAACCACCCCCCATACGAGCGACACTTCCGCTTCGGACACGGAGACGGAGACGTACGCGCAACCAGGCCAGGCAACCCTTTACGCTTTCCAGAGCATCGTCCAGCTTGTCCATTGAAGAAAAAAAAAGAGGAAAAAAACAAAAAAAAGAGGAATCCATTTGATTATGCCGTCCATGCCCCCCCAAAATACCCAATCACCACCCCGTCCGAGGACAGAATGGAGAAGGGGATGCGTAAACACCCACTCCATTCGACTCCATCCGACTGGGTTACTCAAACTCACCAAGTTAACCCGGCTAATATGTAACCAGGGTCTGGAAACCCTAATCGCTCACGAGCCATACGCCATACAGATCCAATCGAGACAATGTCCACCTAGACCCTTACACTCCCGCTTGGCCGACAATGGCTGCAATGGCTGCATGCAAAAAAAAGGGTGCATCACTGGTGCATTCACCGTCGTACCGCCCCTCCTGGAATCCTCCCAGAACCAGGGGTCCCATAAAAATACTCATCTCCGCCGAAGTCTGACCCGAAGTACCAAGTCACTTCGTTATCAAAGACCCTATGGAAATTACAAATCGACGCGCTCATCAAATTGATTATCTCTTCTCTCTCTCTGTGCGTGTCTGTGTCTGTGTCTGTGTCTGTGTCTGCCCAAGGAAACAATGTCAATATCAACTGAGCAGTGCTGTCACCACTCCCTGCCACCATGCTGCCTATGCCTCCGTAATGTACTTATTATACAACACAGAATAACTCCCTATCTCACAAGTTCACCACTGCATACCCCCTCCCTTCCTCACCTGATGCCCCTTCAATCGTCATCAAAGATTTGCAGCGTATTTTGCAGTATCGTATCAATCACCTTGACCTGCCATCCCGAATCCGCAATGTTGGGTCCCGAATTCGTGCCCATCAAGGTTGGTCCAAACACCACCGCCAAATTACTAGCATTCATGCGATTGATGGCCGACGCCTTCTGCACTCGATCAAGATGCAGCGTCAACGCACGGAGCGTTGCGTAATTTGGATCAGGAAGACTATTAATAATGGCATGAAGCGAATCGCGGCGAACAATATCGTCGTCATGTTCTGAGACATGTCAGCTACAAATGTATCACAACCACCAAGACTCAACTCACTCGCAGCCTCAATAAATCCAGCATAGTGCTCGGTAGTCAAAAGTGGATCGGGGAGTTCCCGAAAGAATTGTTTAAGAAGTCCAGCAACGCTGTTGACATCTTGGAAGAAGTTTTCCGGGTGCCGAAAATCTACCTTGGATGCGTCTACATCTGCGTTAGAATCGCTTTGCGGTAAAACTTATCATGTGCACTTACCATTATCGAAGATAGACTTGATCTTGTTGATATGGGACGCCGTTCCTGATACCCGGTAGATCCCCTCCACTTCCAAACCAAACAGATCAACGGCCTGTATACATTGCGAGACCACCATGGGTACAGCTGTCATATCCCTCTCAAAAAGTTCTTCCAGCGTGAGGCCGAATACTGGCCGGAGAGGAGGCAAAGCTCCACCTGCAGTACTGATTGGGGGTTGAGAATAAGGGCCCGGAAGCCCCTTTTGTGAAAAGTTCGGGTGGGAAGGCAGATGTTGCTGCACTGGGAAGGCCGGAGGTGGGGGTTGAGATGTTTGGAATGGAAGTGATGAAAGTTGAGGAGGACCAGTATCGCCAGCAGGAACGGAATTATAACCGGTGGTGGTGGGAGTAGAGCCAGAGTTGTGACCGCCTGCGCTCTGAGGGGGACCGCTAGGAGGGCCAGTTGTAGTTCCATATTGTTGTACCGNCACTAAAATTTCTCTCATGCTGTTGACTGCTCGATGCTGGCATTTGGTTGAAAGGTTGGCTCGCATGACTTTGGTGCGAAGGGGCAGTCTGTACAGGCTGCGAGGAACCCAAAGTAGATGGTCTGTTTGTATACGAAGCTGGAGGTCCAGATTGACGTTGCGCACTTTGTCCACCAGGATTTAACACCTTGTAATGTCAGCGAGTATACAAACTTTACACACAAGGTCTACTAACTGGATGACGCTCATATTTAATCTCTTGATTTCGAGGCCCAATTTTACCGACAAAGCTGCTTATATAAGAGCTAAGATCTTGCTCGTTGTTGATAGACTGAACAACCTCCCGCAAGCTTCGATATTTGGTGCCTTTTTCTGTACCTTGGATTGGGCTTACATCCATACCGTTGCTCAAGAGGAGTTTCTCGTTAAAAGAAGCTGTGTATCCAATTAGCAAAATCCTGCCCAAATGACGTATAAAATGTCAACATACCAAACTTTTGCATTTGTAAAGTCACAGCCGAATCACATTCTTTGATCAACTCCTGAAGGGACTTGACAGCATCCGGTCTTAATTTCGACAAAAGCTCCTGTCTCAGTCCTTGGGCAGCGAGTACCTTGGCGGCATAATCGGCATCTGCAGCTTGGAGTTTTCTAAGTAGATCCTCTTCATGCTGAGCCGCTGATTTTGGTCCTTTTAATCCAAATTTCTTCCCGGCTTGACGGTCCCCTGTTTTCGCACGATCGTAATCCTCCGCCAAAGAATCGTATTTGTGCTTGGACTTTCTCATGAGGTTCTCGGAATCCGCAGCTCGCTGTTCTGCCGACATTCCGTTTGTCTTCCAATGTTTTCTACCCCGCTCGATGTTTGCTACCATTTCCAACAAGTCTTCGTGCATTTGGTGCAACGACATTGCGAATTGCGCCCCATTATCTGCCATGCGCTCATGTATGGTATTGATTTCTTCGTAGGATTGTAGAAAAGACCCATGGCGGTGATCGGGCCTCCGAATGCTTTCACTGGTCGATCTACATAACTTCTTGAGACCTGCTGAATGCTCCTCTTCCAAAGTCGATCGCTTCTTGAGAAAGGTTGCGAATTCCTACACAAAGGTGGTTAGTACGCGCTGCGGTACGTATAGGGTGGAATTTTACCTTGGCTGATGCGAGAGATTGCTTTAGTCGATTCAACAACGTGGAAACACCAATCTGTTCAGATATCTGATTAGCTTGGATGACAACGAGGACTAGTGAGCTCTTACCTCCGAACTAACCACATCACTAACGGCTTGCGCATTGGGGTCCACAAAAGCTGGTTGAGCTACCGGAGCAGCAGAGTCGCCATTAAGAGGTGATACATCATCACCATTGAGGTTTGCGCCCAGTGACATACTGCCAGTTCTCTCGCGATGCTGGTCTTGTGGTTCGTGGGGTTCCGTCAATCGGTCGGGGTGGTTATCAGGATCCATCGTCGCGGTGCACGCCAGTAGATCTGGGTTTCGCAGATAAGGTAGGAAGCTATTGGTATGGGGTGTTTGCTATGGATATCGGCACGAGGATGGGGATGAGGATGAGGGTCGAATCGCATGAGAGGGTGGTGGCAGAAGGAAGTTTCTCCAGTCGAGACTCACAAAGCGCAGGATGGGAGTTTATGCGACCATGTCACCGAAGGCGGAGGTAGAAGTAATTCTGTTGCGTATGGGTTAGTGGTAAAGAACGAATTGTACTGTACAGGAATCCTAATGCTGCAGGTTGACAGTTTGGTTGCAGATGGGCGTCGTGGCGGGCTCCAACCTGCGTTCACCATTCCATGTTTCGTACCTATGTCGTACGTGTAGCTCAGCCACCTCCACCCTAGCCTAGAGTAGATGCATCGCTTTTTAATCTAGCGAGTACTGTACCGAGAGGGATAACTACCTAGACAACGCATCTATTCACTTGCACTAGACGGCTCTGAAAGTGCCATGTATATAACAATGATCGAAGGTTCAAGGCAATCGGAACTAAAAAGTTGTAGAACTTGTATTTGTTTGATTCGCTCCAGAGGGAGCACAGGTATCAACCGTCCACAATGACCCCGCCGTCGATGCACCCACACGCAGCACAGACGACGAACCAAAAACAAACCATGTTTTTGCGGAGTAAATGACCCAGGTGCTTTTGCTTTTGGCTGTTGCTCAATCTTAGTGTTAACTTCATAATTTATTCTCATCCGTTCTCTTGGTATCATAAATATCGTCTCCAAACTAAATAGTAAAAGAGAAATATCCGCCATCTTAATCCATCTATCGAATCTCCCGAGTCCCTTTCCAAATATACCGCTATCCTACTCGTCTGTCCATTTCTCGTAGTTACACTTTCTCTAACTATTCCTACAGATAATGTATCAATCCAAACATATGTCCCATTCCCTCTATCCACGACGAGCACCGAATAAAGTAAGGTTCAAACTCGTATCATTCTCTCCAATATTTGGTGTGGGTTCGCCCAACATTTCCCATCTTCGCAATACAAAGGGCGTCAGTTTCTCCTTTTCCCCAATTTTCGACGCTTCGCCACCACTCGACAGCGTGCCCTCTTTGTGGCAAAGAACAAGGCCTTCAGAGGGGTTCGCCTGGAAGCTAAGTAGGTAGTGCATTTGCGGGCTTGAAATTGTGTCGTGAAGACTGCGAATGCATTGCTGGCGGACTTCGTCGGGAAGATCGTCAACGAGATGAAGTGCCAGGTCGTAAGCTTGTTCCACAAGGTCATTGGCCGCCTCCGTGTTCAAGTCGAGACTTTGTAAGTCAAGCAATATAGCGGACAGAGCCAAGATAGCTTTGGCCCGAATTTCATGGCCTAGTTTAGTCGCTTCAAATTCAGAAATGTGAAGTGTGATGAAGGTTAATAAAAGAGGTATCCATTTCGAGATAAGAGTTTCCTTGATCAGCATCATTTGTGTTCCCGACAATAGCAGTCGCACACCGTTTAGTGTTGTCAAGATTTCCTGGGCTATATTCGTATTCCCCGTGGTTGTTTGTGAAGTCGTGACGCTGTACGCAGTTGAATCTATTATACGTAATAGGTTCGCGGCATGAGAGAGGCGGCTTTGCATGTTCGCAAAATCAAAAGTGCTTGCCGTTTTATGAGATGGGAACAGTGCAAGGAACTGCAATTCAGAGCGTCTTCGTAAATGTTGGGCGATGGAAACTTCGAGGAGGGGGACAATGCTCGCCCAAGCTGTCTTTCCGGAATTTACTGCTGCCTCAATAGCGCTATCGAAAGCTTGGAGACGACCAGATCTGGGGTCCTCAGTGCCTGCCATGACACTGTCTTCGCCACTGAACATTGATTCGAGCTTGATCTGGCAGAAAGGGAGTGTCAAATCATTAGCAATATCCAAAATAGCCTCGGTCGTGATTTCATTATTGCTTTGCGATCTGAACAAAAGCTTGTCGATAAGTGTAGTGATTACTCTAGCCGCTCGCGAGTCGCCGTTTTTTAGTAGAGGCAGCACAAGAGCTTTGACGACCATGTCGGGATATAAGAGAGCGTATTCTTGCATAACTTCGAACGTATCGTGCCCAAAGATTAGAACTGAAGTATCTAGAGCAGCACCTTTGGGCTTTGCGAGCTCTGAAAGTTCCAAGTCTTGGCGGAGACTAGTAAGAACAGCTTCAGGACAGTCCATCTGAGTATGTTTCTGCTTGATACGGAGACGGTAAATATCTTCGGGGTCCATCGCTCCCGTCGTATCTGAAGGTCCTAGAAGTAATTGCACGAGTTCTTGGCAAGTACGACTGTTTGAAGAAGCCATGGAGGATTCCATTTCAAGGACGGTTTTGGTGCTTGCCGCAATACTTGAAAACGAAAGGCATCCCAAGGCGACTAGTGGTCCAAGAACCGCCATCATACTTGGTCGTTCTTCCAATTTCAAAAGCCGTGCGACCCAAGCAGACATCAACACATCGAAATATTGACAATTAAATGGTCGAAGTCGGGCGAGTAGCATCGCATATTCCTTTTGCTGCTGACGAGATTTTGCGCTTGATAATTCCAGTTGTTCCGAAACTCTATGAAACAACCGGTCCAAGGTGGCCTGGTCCATACTATTGCCGCTTGCCAATATTTTCTCAAATTCATCCACAAAATCCAACTCGGACGTTTGCGTAGTAGCGACATGATCAGACACAGGCGAGCACGCATCGACCGCCGTTTTTCTGTCACTTAAGGCAAGCTCTTGAGAAAGTTGCTGAGCGAGAACCTTCTGACTTGGTATTCGAGTAGCAAGATCTGATAGCGATACCAAGAAGGCTCTAGGTAAACCGTCCTGCTCCCTCGCCAGAACTCGCATACGAGTTACGAGTTTGTCGAAGAGACTGCTTAAAGCGCCAATGGCGATGAGCGGTTTGATATGCAAATTGATGGTGTCCGCACAAGAGGCCAAAACTTCTATGTCATTTGAACTCGCTGTAAGTTTCAATGTATCTGCTAACATTGAATAATCCTCAATAAGTTCAAGATAGTAGCGGAGCTGATTGAAGGTAGTAACGGTGATGTCCGAAGTGTTGGACTTCACCGGCGAAGCATCCCAATTGTCGCGTGGCGGTATATTTGGCTGCTGCATCTGAACTCGAACTTTATGTCTAAGCCAGAGGCCAATCTCTGACTTGCTTGATCTGTTCAATGATGCGATGAGAATATTAATATCGTCATCGACGTTCACAACATCCAGGTCCATTTCAGTGACAGCGTTCGCTTGCATGGTAGGTAAGCTTCGATTGATGACAGCCATGCAATTTCTCATCCTTTCCTCCTCTTCGTCGACGAAAAATCCTGCACGACTGAGCAGCGTTGAGTGGAGCGGTATAAGGGCCTCAAGAAGGTTATGTGTTGGCAACTCAGCGAGCAGCCGTGTTGCACAAGGTCCATCAGGTAGAACGTCCATGGCATCATGAATACCCCCCCGAGCTACCAACCATTGGAGATACATTGCAACTGAAAAATGTTCTGAACGGGCAAGTTCGCATAATAAATGATAGAAAGAAGACTTGTTGCGGCCTTGCTCGCAAGCATCGGAAGCGACGAAGTCGAGGATCGCAGCCGTGATGTCAAAATCAGATCTACTCCAAAATCTGCAGATACGCGCCGCGATATATATTTTTGCGTAACCTGGGCGATACAAGGAGGTGGACCAGTCCAGGACAACACGGAGGAGGGTGGCTTTATCGTTGTCTAATTTCCAGCACTGTTTGAGAATATCATTCTCAAAACACCCAGAAAGAGAGCTGTCTAGCAGTTGAATTAGTCGTTGTTGAGGCGTGTTGTCTTTCTCCGGTCCTGGCATGCTGAGACGTCGACTTCTTCGATCAATAATCTCATAAACGACTTGAAAACTTTTATCGGTCGGCGCCAAGTGAGATTTTATGACCTCTCTGTATTTGGTCCAGGTTGCTGGAAACACAAAACTGTCTGGATTTGAGGCCATGAGCGTTTTCAGAAGTTCCCGTAAGCGTTCAACTATTGGTGTCAAAATATCCTGGTCAGGGTGGTTTGCAGTCTGATCCATGTGAGCTCAATTGTTGATAAAACCATCATTGAAAAACATACCTCAGCAAAATGATTTAGCAAAGCTGCGGAAAGTCGCCGCCCGTATTTGCGGTATTGCAAAAGATCTTTCCAATAAACTTGAGTAACCAAGATCCATAGAGGCAGCTTTGTTTGTGGGCTGTTCTCCAAGGATGAAACTAGCCACTCCATGTAATGCTCGCGGTCAAGCAAATGCTCAGCATAAAAGTGTGCCGCCAATCGTATGCTAGACAGTGGTTAGCCATTTATTTTCCTTTGCAATAATTTTGGGAGCTTACGCATAGGTAATCTTAGTTCTAAATTCCTCTTCACCACATGTGCCTACAAGATTCTCGAGAAATTGTTCCACGCAAACTGTAAAATCGCGAATCCACTTTGCTTCTCCGCCCATAGCGAAGGTCCCACTGACTCCTTTTCGTCGAAAAGACCGCAGCTCATTTGCTCCCACGCACTTTGCCAACCATACAGCTCTCTCGATCGGTATATTTTTGCTTAGTGACTGATCTAACAGAACCTTTCCGCGTATACCATGAGGAATTGATCTACTCAACCGTCGCAACGAAATGGTAGGGTTTGCCAGGTCTTTAAGCCACATTTCTCTCTTCGTATCTGTAACAGTTACACGAGGCGGGGGTTTGAACGTCGAACTTGTGGTGATTTGTCCATGGGCCCTCCTTTGCGCAAGCACAGTTGTAAATATTGATGAAAGCGCTTGTAGACCGTTCTTTTGCTTTAATGCCGGAAAAATATTTGGCCTGGCTGTTCCACTCTCGCTCGGGGTCATCTGTGATTTGTCGTAGTAGCCTCCACGAATGATGGGCTCCGAGAATTGATCTTCAGGGTGGTTTCCTGTCCATGGAAAGAAATCAATATGACCTGGAGGGGTTAGTAACGAGGAACTTGTCCCGAAAAACTATACAGTTTGCAACATACCGTTCGGGGGGTATCGAGGAGCGGCTGCCGGAACTTCCAACGTATACGGCTTCGGGCGAACGTCTTTCTTGACAACCGCCCCCGCGACGGGTCTCGGTTTTTTGGTACTCGCAGGACCATGTTGCTTTGGTCTGACAGGCAAGGGCATAGGCTTTATTGCGCTGTCATTTTGGCCTCCCTCTTGTAACGCGCGAGGGCTGAAGTTGCTGGGAGTTGGCACGTCAAAATGGTGTTGCGATCGAGCGCCTGAAGTTACTGGAGTCCTCCAATTTGGCGTCAATCCTGTAGCTGGATTAGGAGACTCGACCAAGTCGGGATGACTTGCTTCGGAAATCTCCAATCTGAGGCGCGAACCCCCCATCCTCGGTATGGTTCCATAGCGTCCCTGCGGCGCATCCGTCCCATCGAGCGTCAAGTCCACGAAGCCATCATTGTTCCTCCTTGTAGGAGAACTTGAAGGAAACTGCTGCGAGAGCGTTCGATGCGGTGCAGGCCGCTGAAGGACATTCGTGGAACTCAATGATCTTTGGGAGGGCTGTCGCTGGCCCACGGTGGGTCGAGAGGTCATGATGTGGCCATTTCGGGTCCCAACTAATGCGATTTCGAGAGTGTTTGGATGTTGAACGCAGAGTTTGGGGTGGTGAGGGCGAGTTCAGTACGAAGGGGGGTGTGGTTAAGGTTGAGCGATGGCAGGTGTGAGCGCAGATATGCTGAGGTTGTTTGTTAGCGAGGCGAGGGAGTCGCAACAGGTCGGGTCGGGGTCTGGTGTGGGTGCTGAGCAGCTACTGAGTTACAGTTTAAGAACCTTTCGCGTGGGCGGAGAAGTGGATAGGCTTGCTGACCCAGGTAGGGACCGTAGACCGTAGGGTAGCTTTGCAGCCGGGGACTTGCTGAGTACGGAGCTAACCTAGCAGCCTAGCAGCCTAGTATACCTACTCGGGCCACCTGCACCTGAGAGCGAGGGAGGATGGTGATTGATGGTCGGGATGGATGGGTTGAAGGCAAGCGAAAGCCCTCCTGGAACTGAGCCACTTGCCACCTTCAAGCCGGAATTTGCAAGGTGTATGGGGGTGCAAGTAGGAGTATTAGTAATTCATCACTGAAGAAGAGGAAATCTTTATTTTCTACCGCATGTCATGGTTTCGCGTAAGCTCAAAGAATCAATTTCGTTGTACTAGCGGATTCGAACAACCAATTCCATAGAACGATTGCCGTTTTATTGAGGCCTTTAGATACGCGAAGTGCCTCGAGACTACGGTCACAGATGATTAGGTAATGCCCGGACTCGTATCCTGGTGGTCAAGCGAGAAGTCAGAATCACCATCAGAGCACAGGC
This sequence comes from Hymenoscyphus fraxineus, assembly GCA_900184765.1. Taxonomy (NCBI): domain Eukaryota; kingdom Fungi; phylum Ascomycota; class Leotiomycetes; order Helotiales; family Helotiaceae; genus Hymenoscyphus; species Hymenoscyphus fraxineus. Next base: position 1,664,992 of record LT855409.1, read on the forward strand.
ACTTGAGACAAGTACGAGTACTTGTACAAGTACTCGTATGAGCATAACCACAATTTTCTTCCATCACGGGTTTTCCCTTCCTCGTCTCGAATGAATGATCTCACGAGCGGAGACCAACATGCGAGAGGAGTGCAGAAAAAGCCTGTGCTGTGCTGTGCGGTTGAACAGGCCGTAAGCGTCATCAGAGCAGCTTGCAGGTACACCTGCCACTACGGTCCCAATCTAGGACCCAATCTAGGTGCTCCATACGGTACTATCATGACAGAACAGGTACCCGGACAGCGGCGGATACAGCGCTGGTGCGATAAGCAGGCTCACAGGCTGGTGCAAGATGAGTTGCCGCTTGCCCCGAGCTTAGCGAGAGCTTCCGCAGGCTCGCAGGTTAAAAAAAGATGGAGGACCCTCCTCTTACTCGCCTCACCCCTCCATCAGTAGTCCCCAGGTCCCCTCCCCTCCCTCCCCTCCCTCTCCTCAGATGCGTGGCACTGATGCCATGCGATGCTTGGCTGGCGCCGTTTCCATTGCCATCATTCTGATCCTCATGCTGATGCCGATGCGGAAGCCTACCAGGACTAGGACTACCACTACTACCACTCGCACCCCCTCACAAGCGAAGTATACCTACGTATATAGGTACTGTGTACCTGATGAAGTGTCCAGGTCTTGTTCCTGCAACGCTTCCACCTGCAATAATTACAGTACAGTAGCAAGCGAACCGACTCCGTCGACTCGAGCAACAAGCCTCCGGTATCCCGTCGCTAATCCTTCACCATCATGTCATCCCTCCCATTGGGCCAAAGAGCCTGCGACAAGGATTATCGTGCTTCCACTGCCAACGCATCAATGGTTTGTGCGTAGGAGTAGCCTCAGCAATAAAATAAATCGTAGAACCTGCCCTTTAAACTTTTCTAGCTGTACCTGCTCAACCTGCCCTCCTGCCCCTCGCTTTCTGCTGCTCCCAATGAATCAATCTCGCCTGGAACCTATCGCGATAAATCCAGTCAATGTCGCAACTGACCACCAAGACCTACCACTTCATGACCTTCCTCCTCACGCATGCGTCCACCACCACCCTCGAAACATGACAGCAAATTCTCAGCGGCCCACTTGGCTTACCACCACCTGGGACAGCTAAGAGAAAGGCGTCTTTCGTTGGCTTCGGGAAACGTATAATCATTATAACATGGGTCAAATTCCACCCATTTGAGTTCGCTAGATACAAATTCCAAGACCCGATGAACACCAAGCGATGCTTTCCGATGGTTTCACGACCTGGACAAACCACCAGACCATAGAGTCTGAAATGCCTCGTAACGAAGGAGAAACAAAGGGAAGAAAAATACAGCAGCTTCCAAGCTGCCGGCGACCAATCATCCATCTCAATCCAAAAAAAAATGCGCTATCATAAAAGTCGTCTCGTCGTTCCAAACAACTTTGGCCAAGAAAGGAAACCCACAATTGGGCAGGTAAGGAAATTCTTTTCATACTGAAGAGAGCCGGACGCCAGTCGCAGCCACGATCCATCAAGCCATAAAAGGACTGGGGAAATGGAAGTTTTGCGCTGAGCTGAGGAGATATATATGGCCATTTGCTGGCCGAAGAGAAATTTCGTTTTATCTTTCCGTCATTTCGTAACTTCTTTCGTTATCATCATGTCTTTCCGCGTCTGGGTGAACCAGGGAATGAAGATGGTGGGAGGTGCTTTCGAAACATTGTCCGCAAGGTCACGCTCTTACTTGCTTGCACGGGCAACAAGCCATTGCAACACGGCATCAAGGTTGGTTTCCTCTTTCGCACTGATACCATAGCAACTCACTTCACGATGGGAAATGCTCTTCAAATCCAACGCATCGATCAACTCGTCGACCGACATCTTCTCTTCGAGATCCGACTTATTGCCCAGTACGAGCAGTGGGATACCCTCCAGAACAGGCTTTTCGAGGAGCAAATGAAGTTCATCTTTTGCTACTGGTAAAGCTTCGGTGTCGGCCGAGTCAACGATGAACACTATGGCATTCACACCTCGGCAGTATCGCTCCCACATGGACCGAAAGCGTGGTTGCCCTCCGAGATCCCAGCATTTCAACGTCACATGGCCCTTCTGTACGCGCTTCATATTGAACCCTACCGTCGGGATGGAGCTACATATGGACAAAGGTGGTCAGCGGAAATACTTTATCGATCGGGCTAAGGGTGGGGGGAAGCAGTGTTCCCCTTCATTTTGAGAGACGGTTTGGGCAGAAGGCTGAGGGTGGGCAGAAGGACCTACTCAAGCGTGAACTCTCCGCCCTGAGAAGAAGAAAGAGGATCAGTATGACTACGATATTGAGGGCCATTACAGATGACTTACCGCCAGTACCCGCAACAGCGATGTCTTCCCAGCATTCTGCAGGCCGATCATGGTAATATCCATCTCGGTCGCCCTAGGCCACACACACAGACGTCAGCATCGCATCGTTGGTCGCAGCAACAAGCAGGTTTTTCCAAAAGATGGTTTATTTGCTTTTGCTGCTGGCAGAATCATCCACACTCGGTTCTGGACGATGCCACCCAAGCAACTCACCAAAATAGCCTTAACAGCCAATCGTACACCCGCTTGAATAGCCCGGCCATGATCATACAGGTTCTGCGCAAGAGAGAAGTCCTGGAAAGAGTTGGTTTGGATGGTGAGGTATGTGGTTGGGGGAAAGTCTCGCAAGGCTAGCTATGTAGTGAAGGAGGGGCAGCGGTGGAGTTGGAAAGTCTTGCGATGGATGGCAACCAGGTCTTGGTCTCAGTCTTGGATGATGGGTGGAAATGGTTAGGTAGTTCCCGTGCAGTCTGAATAGAGGTACGACGGTGCGAGAAGTAGAGTCCGATGAGTGTTTGGCGCAATTGTAGAACCTGAGCTTCAACTTTTTCGTGCGGTGTAGCCGTCGGGAGTAGCGCTTGTGACGATGGGGAAGCAGCACAAACAACCGTCCAAGCTTCAGACGGCCTGGGCAGCACAGGGCAGTAGATGGCAGGCACCACTGACTGACACTGACACTGGAACCAGCGTGGGATGTGATGGGTGATGCACTGATGGGTGATTTTTTTTTTTCGCGTGATGCGACCGGCACTAGAGCCGGGAGGAGTTGCAGGAGATGCAGGAGGAGGAGGGGCGAAGGAGAGTCGATCCGGACGGAGGCACTCGCTCTCTCGTGAAATCGCGATGAGGTTTGTACCGAGTATATACGAGTACTGGTGATGGTGTGGTATGTGGTGCGCGCAGCAGCGCTACGATGGGATGATGGATGATATATTTTTGGTGCAGAACCCGGCCAAACAGCAAAGCAGGATGGCGGCCAGCGATAGTTATGACGGCAAGTTAAGGTTTAGGATAGGTTGAGGTAGAGGTTGAAGTTGATGGTGTTCCTGTCGATAGCTGCACTGGCGGTGATGCACTGCAAGCTTGCAGAAGAAGGCTGCAGAGGCAGCTAGAGGGAGCTAGAGGGGGGCTCGGGGGCTCTCACACCAGGAGGAAAGGACCAGGCGAAAGCAGAAGCGGGCGAGGAGATGCGATGCGGATGCGGGCAGGGAAGGTGGGGAGGGGAAGGGGGGTGGCTTAAGGTGTGGATGGGCCGGAGAGACAACTGGGGCAGTGTAGTATCAAAGTTGCCAGAATCTTGATCGTATAGAAGCGGTCAGGAAAAAATATTCTCGCTTCTATAAAAAGTCTTTCCAAGGTTTCGAGCATGATTATTTCATCGAGATACTTGCCTTGAGAGAGATTGACAGCGCTTCTTGTTCTTGGTGAGAGCGGGGTGAGATATAGATGTCAGCACAGGCGGCACTGAGTAGATGGAATTGGCTGAACTCAATGGGATCTGTATGATGAAGAAGCGAACTCCTTGAAGGATAAATCTGGAGTGAGTTGCGGTAGAAAACCTGCCGAAGCATGTTCATGACGAGCGAGTTATCAAAGCTCGGATCGTCTGGAGGCAGCGCAGCTTCACTGATTCTGATATCATTACTCGCTTCCGCGCGCTGGTTACCTGGGTAGCAAAGTAGCAATAAATAGTCTCTCATTGACGTAACTAAATTGAAAATATTCGGTTAATCTAGGTATTTGAATAATCTAAATGAGCAAATGAAAATCCTATTATAATTCAAGTAGTTGCCATAAGAGATGTGAGCTAGTCACTTATTTACTCTAACCCTAGAATCAAGAGACCAAGAGGAAATCTTTCTGATAGGACATACCCACCTACGGTCTAACTAAGGTAGGTACCTAGTGAAAGGGCCGCCTTCCTAAGGACTAGTGGGATCTAAAACAAAATGCAGGTAGAAAAGGTGCTGATTAGATGTACATATATTAAACACTAGACAGGACTACAATTACGCTTTGAAAAATCTAGCAATCTGTTTGAACTAAGCATGTCCTTCAAAACTTACAACTGTTGTTGTTTTATTGTAAGACTCTAACAGGATATATCATAAAAAACATTCACTTGTTTTCAGTAGTGTAAGTAGTGTAGCTCTTGTAGGTAGTCCCGAGCCTGAGGTACCTAGGTAGTGTTTTGTTAGGTGGCCTGTGCTTCTCCTACTCCAACCCCGACCCCGACCAACAGAGCTCCCTCCCCTCCAGATAAGAAAAAATTATTTTATCGCCTCAAAGCTGGACCTAGACCACAACAAGTCGAGTAGCATGCTCAAGTTTTGAAGAACCCACCACCACCACCCTTTTCCGCTATTTTCTGGTCATTGGGCACAGAATATAACTTGTAAGCAGTCCCAATTTCCGAACTTGTCATCTCTATGCGCCGCAATAACTGTGCACAATATCTGCGTCTGCATCATGGCTATCGAGTCCCCGTCTAATCGGATTCACAGCTAAAGCCCAACATGCCTTCCTCAAAACCCTCCAAATCCTCCAAACTCAAGCCGACCGACACCAAATGGTCATGCGAATTCGATACAGCACGCAGGGAAAATCTCTTCCGACATCCACCAAAGGACCACTCTGCATACCCTCTCCTTAAAGATGCCATCGCGCCGCATGTCGAGTCCTTCAATGCTTTATTCGGGGAGGACGGGTTGATTGCGCGGGGTCTGAAGGATATAGGAACAAAATACTACTTTGACGGAGATGCTCAGGCTCCTATATCATCCAGAAATAAGATGTCAATTCGAATTAAAGAGGTCATCGTCAATAAGCCTCAGTTGACCGACGCGAACAAATTTTCCAAGACAAGATCTATACTGCCCTCGGAATGCAGGGAAAGGCATGTCACGTATCGTGGCAAAGTGAGCGGGCGTTTTGAGGTGAGAATAAATGATGGAGATCCACACGAAATGATACGGGAACTGGGGCAAATGCCTATTATGATGATGGTATGCTGAACTTTCTCTTCCTCACGGCCTCTTAGACTAACAATGCATTCAAGTCAAGTTTATGTCACCTCCAGAATAACTCTCCGGATCTACTGGTACATCGCAAGGAAGAAGCGGAAGAACTAGGTGGATATTTCGTTGTGAATGGTATCGAAAAGATTATTCGTCTGCTCGTCGTCAATCGCAGAAATTTTCCCATGGCAATCGTGCGACCTTCGTTTGTAAACAGAGGGCCAACCTACACCGAATTCGGAATCATCACGCGATCAGTACGACCAGATCAAACCTCACAGACCAATGTTCTTCATTACCTAAATGACGGAAATGTGATATTTCGATTCTCGTGGAGAAAGGCAGAATATCTTGTGCCGGTGATGATGATTCTGAAGGCGCTGGTGGAAACCAACGATCGAGAAATCTTTGATGGCATTGTAGGCCGAAATCAATTTGGCGAGTCCAAAAAGGAGTTCTTTTTCGACAGAGCAGAACTCCTCCTTCGGACCTACAAAAATTACGGACTTTACACCAAGAGCCAAACTAGAGCCTATTTGGGAGAAAAGTTCCGTGTGGTGCTCGGCGTTCCAGAAAACATGTCCAACTACGACTGCGGAACTGAATTCTTACGAAAAATTGTACTTGTCCATCTTGGCAACCTCGATGTTACGGAAGCCCAAGATAATGATAAGTTTAAGATGCTTCTTTTCATGATTAGAAAGCTTTATGCTTTAGTCTCAGCAGAGTGCGCCGTTGACAACCCCGATGCGGTACAAAATCAGGAAATCCTGCTCGGCGGGTTCCTCTACGGAATGATTCTCAAAGAGAATCTGGAAGACCTCCTAACAACTGGGATTCGGGCAGCTCTGAGAGACCATCTCAGAAAAGTCCCAGGAGAAAGCTTTGCTACTCCAGAATTCTTGAGGACCCTTCAATCCAAGATCCTCCCGAGGGTCAACCACAATATGGGTGCAAAATTAGAATATTTCATGTCCACGGGAAATCTTGTCAGTCCTACGGGTCTCGATTTACAACAAGTTTCTGGCTTTACCGTTGTGGCTGAAAAAATCAATTTCTTACGGTTTATTAGTCATTTCCGTATGATTCACAGAGGAAGTTTCTTTGCCCAATTGAAAACCACCACGGTTCGAAAATTGCTGCCCGAAAGTTGGGGGTTTTTGTGCCCAGTCCACACACCCGATGGAAGTCCTTGCGGCTTGCTGAATCATCTGGCTCACAAGTGCAAGATTCTCATTAAACCATTGGACGTTTCTGAGATACCACGGTTGGTTGTTGATCTTGGGGCTGTCAACTCAAATTCCTCTTCAACCCAAGAGAGTGTAGTCATCCAGCTGGATGGTAGAATACTCGGTTGGTGTACACCAAAACAATCTATATTCATCGCGGACACTCTGAGATACTGGAAGGTCGAGGGGTCTCACAATGTGCCCAAAGAGTTAGAAATTTGTTATGTGCCAAATTCGCGAGGTGGTCAATATCCCGGAATCTACATGTCTTCGGGCCCATCAAGAATGCTTCGACCAGTCAAATATCTACCTTTGGACCAGGAAGACTTCGTTGGCCCCCAAGAACAACCATTCATGTCAATTGCTGTTACCGAACCAGAAATCATCTCTGGCGAATCCACACATGTTGAGTTTGACCCAACCAATATTCTATCGATTCTCGCCAACATGACACCATTTTCTGACCACAATCAATCTCCTCGTAACATGTACCAATGTCAGATGGGTAAACAATCTATGGGAACTGCCGGTACGGCTATTCGATACAGAAGCGACAATAAAACGTACAGGCTACAGACCGGCCAGACTCCAATCGTTCGGGCACCATTGCATAACGACTATGGATTCGACAACTTTCCCAATGGTATGAATGCCGTAGTTGCCGTCATCTCGTACACAGGTTATGACATGGACGACGCTATGATAATCAACAAGTCTGCACACGAACGGGGATTTGGACATGGAACCATCTACAAAGTCAAAAAGGTTGACTTGGAAGAAGGTGGTGACAGGTCTAGGTCTTCAAGGAACGTTAAGAAACTGTTTGGCTTTGCACCTGGATCTGAGGTCAAAGCTGAGATTAAGTCATATCTTGATGATGATGGATTGCCTCACATTGGTCGACTCATTGGAGAGAAAGATATCATCGCCGCCTGGCATCACGTCACTCAGGACGGAAACGGCAAATATGTAAATAAGGACCGCATAACACATTACGAAAAATACAAGGAGAAGGAAATTGCCTTTATCGAAGAGGTTCGTTTGATTGGAAACGAAAATGGAACGGACCCCCTGCGATCCATTTCGATCAAATTCCGAGTACCCAGATCTCCAATCGTTGGTGACAAATTCTCCTCTCGGCATGGACAAAAGGGTGTCTGCTCTCAGAAATGGCCTACCTATGACATGCCATTCTCGGAATCTGGTATGCAACCTGATGTTATCATCAATCCTCACGCTTTCCCGTCTCGTATGACGATTGGTATGTTTATTGAGTCACTTGCTGGCAAATCGGGAGCCCTGCATGGTCTTGCTCAAGACAGCACACCTTTCAAATTTGACGAACAAAATACTGCTGGAGACTATTTTGGACATCAACTCATGAAGGCAGGGTACAATTACCACGGGAATGAGCCCATGTACTCTGGTATCACTGGGGAGGAATTACATGCCGACATCTACATTGGTGTTGTCTACTACCAACGTCTCCGACACATGGTCAACGATAAGTTCCAAGTGAGAACGACAGGTCCAGTGACACAACTTACCGGCCAGCCAATCAAGGGTCGAAAGAAGGGAGGTGGTATCCGTGTTGGTGAAATGGAGCGTGACTCGTTACTTGCCCACGGAACGGCCTACCTCCTTCAAGATCGGCTCCTCAACTGTTCCGACTTCCAACGTTCCTGGATCTGTAAGGCATGTGGGACCTTCCTCTCGGTGCAACCCACCGTCTCTGCTCTGGCCACGCGACACACCGGGACGGGTATTGTACGTTGTCGGAGATGCGCGGTCACTGTGGATGGTTGGTCACGGGGAGCCGACATCTGGGAAGATGGCAAGGGACAGAAATACACGGGTGGCGAGGATACTACGCTAGTGACGGTTCCGGGTGTCCTCAAGTATCTGGATGTCGAACTGGCGGCTATGGGCATCAAGCTCAAGTATAATATTGAGCCGTAAATGGCAAAGTCCGGGAGTGGGTAATGTGAGATGAGATGATTGCAAAATGGTGTTCTTGGAGTTTGTGTATTTACAGGAGGGGTGGGGTATCTCATGTTGGTTTTTCACATTTCAAAAGGTGCTGCTCTGCAAAAAGTGTTGTTACACTGTAGTCTGTAGGAGAGTTATTGGTGTATCGTGAGTTAGCTATAGATGAATAGATATCTCTACGGCTCTGTCTCTTGTATATGGATCCTATCTCAACTCGCTCGCTTCCTTGCTTGAACCATCATTTCTTGAAGCTTCACGAAACTTCGAGTGAAGGAAATTCCGAATAATCAACCCCCTACAAACCTGCCATCCTCAAACAATTTGGTTCATGATCGCACTTCAAATCAATATACTCTAATCATACGAATTCAACAGACCGAAATCCTTCTTCTGCCTCTCCTACTACTCTCGCGCTCTCCTGCTCTCCTGTAAAGCCAAGTCATCGAACAAGAAAGTCAAGAATCCATTCACTCATCTCATCTCACTCATCTCATCTCACTCATCTCATCTCATCTCACTCATCTCATCTCACTCATCTCATCTCATCCACAAGCTCACTATTATCATACTCCCTAGGGCAAAATTTCCAAGCGAATTCCCTCCAGCAAGAAAGCTCATCGTATTCTTATTACAATACAGTAGCAACAACTCCTTAATCCCACGTTCGCCTACCAAAATGCTACCATAGGAGTGTACCCCGCCAGATTGTCCTTGAACGCCAAAATGCTTCATATCTGCCTGCAGCCAACATTAAGACGTAAAATCGCCCGCGCCCGCGCCCAGATACCGACCGAACCATATTACATTCATCCCTGACCCATCACATAGAAACATTTCCAGCTTGATGGTTCTTTGGAACCGTTGATATCAAGCGCCAATTCAACTCTCAACTCCCCTCATATCACGATCGTCCCCGGCTGCCTCAATCATCAATCATTAGTCATCCACCCCCTCCTCCTCCTCCCCCAAATCTTCAGCTCTCTCCCGCCCCTTCCTTACAACCTCCATCATCTCCCTCAACTTCTTCATCGGTAAAGGCTTAGTCAAATACAGATCCATCCCCACACTAAAAGCCTCCTGCCGCGTTGCCGGATTTGCCGCCCCAGTAAGCGCAATCAACTTGGTCGGCTCGCATTTCATATCCCTCTCCCATCTCCTGATACGTCTCGCACTCTCAATTCCAGACATCACTGGCATGCTGATATCCATAAGAATCACATCGCAGAAACCGTCGAGTTTCTTGTAGGTATTGAGTGCTTCGAGACCATTCGTTGCTGTGTAGTGCTTGATTTTCAGTTTGCGCATTGTCGCGACAAGGAGTCGCAGGTTGATTTCGTTGTCTTCGACAAGGAGGACGCGCATCTCTGTTGGTCGCGTGGGCGTGGGGTTTGGGGGTTCTGGTAGTGGAGATGTGTGGTCCGGGGGATTGGTTGGAGAAGGAGACTTTTGGTCACTCGTTTCGAAGTCTTTCGTCTTGGTGGTTTCCAGCAATATCTTGTCCACAGGTTGTGATGTAGAGGGTCCAGCTTGACTGAGAAGCTCCCCGACGGTATTTTGTCCCGTGCGAAGGTCGTCTTCAGTGATGTCACTCTTACAAAAAGCGCTATGGAGGACTTTTGCCAATTTATGAGGTACACAACTATATTCTCCTTAGCAGTCTTTCAGTAACAAGACCGGTTGGATGTTCCTTACGAATGTTGCAAGTAGAATATTCGGAACTTCCCACAAGTATTCAGCTTGGGTGCTGGTCGGTGGTAACCACTGCACAAAACTATTGCGGTAGATTTACCGGACTTCGAAGGCATTTGGTTATCGTAGCTGTCCAAAATGTTCTTGACACCTACATCACCTAATCCAGGATCCATGATGAATACTAAATCGATACCTGAGGCTTTGTTTTCGAGTAGAACGGGCTCCATGTTGAACCAATTGATGAGCATTGACTGGGTGGTAGATTTGAGCAACATTGCAGCTTCCGCTTCCGGTGGAAGAATACCAGTAGGAGTTTCAGTGATGTCCGGATATCTGTCAAACCCATCTAGTCGGAACTTGAATCCTTCAACAACCTCACGGACTTCGGAAAGAATATCCACATCCCCTCGCTTAGCAGGAATTGGATCCCGTGCCGTCAACGGCAGCCTGACAATGACTTCTGTCCCTGTGCCCAGTTCAGAAACGAAGTGAATCGTGCCGCCGAGGTCCCGAATGATATGTTGAAGGATACTCAAGCCAAGGCCGCTGCCAGCAACTAGAGAGTCCTCCTGAGCAAATGGTTTGAAAAGTCGATGCTTCAAAAACTCCTCAGATATTCCTATTCCTGAGTCTCGAACCTTGAGTAAGAGTGTTTCTCGTGAATCCGGACCTGAATTCGCCCTTCTATCATCGATCTCCAGAGAGACCCTGACAAATCCTGCTTTCGTGTATTTCACTGTAGAAGAGCCCAGTCAGAATTTTCATTTCTTTCGGTGATAAACATGGGGATCATTCAGCTGTGAGAATTGGTTTGCCGTTTGCCGTGAACAATGTAATAGGCTTCTAGAATCATCCGACTGAAGAGATAAATCCGAAAATACTCACGTGCATTACTGAAAAGATTCATCAAGATCCGGCTCCAAGCTCCAGGGTCAATATCGAAGATCCAACTTGGTCGCCACTCGATATCCGCAATGATATGGATAGGACGGTTCTCCGAGTTAATGAAAGAAGAGCGCTCGGCTATCGGACTGCTGACATATTTGACCAGATTATGGCCGGCACATATGCTTTCGATCACTTCTTCTGATAATACCAGAATATCTGTAGTTTCCTCCACTTCAGCTTCAGCCGTGATTGGTTTATCAAGCGAGAGTTTTTTTCTGCGTTTGCCGGAGGTCTTCGGAATTCTGGTATTATTTTTTGACTTTCTATTTACTTTGGAAAAATCAAGGACGTGGTTGATAGTATCCAGCAAGAGCTTGCCAGAAGTATGGATATTATTTACCATATCCTCTTGCATCTCGGTTAAAGTTGTTTCTCGTAGGAATTCAACGCTCGCCAACACTCCATGAAGTGGACTTCTCATTTCGTGAGATATACTGGAGATGAAATCGGACTTCATTTTATCCAAGACCTCTGTTGACCATTCAAATTAGCCTATTACAAGAACTGTAGGATAGCGAGAATGGGAACATTATGAACAATCGAGATGCAGGAGCTGTGTGATGTGGGAATGTCTCGCGGTGCCAAAGCAACGCGCAACAGCACTCTGTTGGTTTTGTTTCAAGCAAAAAGTGGAGTGAATAATTATTCAAGCAAAGACCAAGATGATAACTTGCAACAACTGTGCTATCAGTACAGACAAGTCACAGTGGTTGAGAGCAGATTTCTCATGCAGCTTATAAATGAAATTCTCCAAGTATCATTTCACGGCAGAGACAACAATGAGTCGTCCATTTTGAAGGTTAGATGACTCGAAGACACTAAAAAGGAAACGTCTTCCGATGGAACCGGACCAAGATCAAAAGGTAGGAGGACTTACGAGCTGAGATACGGGATATCTCGGCCATAGCACTGTTTCCAAAGGCCGCGAGATAAGTCAGATCTTCTGATGGACACATTACTCGGGTTGGAGAAGTTGACCAAATGAAGCTACCTGAGAACCAACGTTCTCGATTTTGATCCCAAAGTGGAAACCAAAATACACTTCTTGCACCTGGTAAGATCTTCAATATGGCTTTGGCATCGGCTTCTTTTGAATGTCTGTGCCTACGCCTTGGCTTTTCTTGTGGCAAGATCAGCTTTTCGGTCTGCATATCAGTGTTACTCGTGTATGAAGATTCGCTTGAAGAGAAGTTTCCGTCATGATCGAAGTTGAAGATTTTACCGTGTGGGTATCTCTTCAGAAGTCTTTTCATCATCGACTCCGGTAATTTTCCATATTCCTCTGATAGCGCATGCCCACGGAGACTTGAACGGCGTCGGGTACTAAACCCAAGGATATTACAGGTCTTTTCGGGGGTTTCCAAATGACTTGTAAAATCGGAATAACTCGATCCGCTCATGTCATTGTCAGATGTAGATCGTTTCCTGGCATTTTCGTCTTCACTGCTAACGGTGGTCGGATCAGTGTAAGCACCCAGTGGCTTATCCTCCACACTTGCGCCATCCAAATTTCCACCAAATGATCCTATACTTGCATCAAAGAAGATCACTCCTTGAACGCCAATCGCCTCTCTGATAAGGTTGCTAGCTCTAGAAAAGACGGCTTTCATCTCGCTTGACACTTGCGCGTCCTGGAACTTTTTAGATACATCAGAGCTATCTGTTGTTGGGGGAACCGGTAAATCGAAAGATACAGAGGATTTATTTTCGTTGCGTTCCGCATTTGGGTCCGCAAGAGTCTCCAATGTAGTTACAGAACTATTTCGCTCTCGCCCAGTTTGAGAAGACTGTGTAGCGGAGCCATACGAATCGGCTGAGGCTATATGGCTATCTACTCTTGGGATTGGGGGTCGATTGTCTCTAAAATCGTCTTTCGATGTCCCGGAAATCGACGACGGCGTTTGAGAAGGTAGACTTTCGTCTTCTGGCCATTGCTCGGAATCTAAGCCTTTAGGCAGGTTTGGGACTGGTTCCTGCACCCCGAACTCGTCATCCGCCAGCCTCTCGAGTACGGAGGCATGTCGTCTTCTTTTCTGCGAGTGTTGCTGGATCCTATGACCCCACTTCAACCACCAGTCTCGCAAGCTTGTCTTTCCTTCAACAAACAAGGTAATGGCTTTTAGCATTCTCTCGGACCGATAGTGCTTCTTCTTGATCAACCCTGCCTCAAGATAATCCATCACCGTCACTCCCATGTCAATCATGAAATCAACGTCTGTGTCCTTCAAGCCATCGCGAGGCTTATCATCTGCTACGACATAAATGCCAATAACTGCATTCGAACTTGGAGCGCGCAGAGGAACAGCAGCCACGAATCGAACATGCGGCTCGCCAGTGACTACACAGTTGTTCTTAAGCCTATCGTCCTTTGTGAGGTCGGTGATGACCGTGTACTCGTCTTCAGTACGACAAAAATGATCGACTAGTTCGGAGCCAATTGTGGAGTCTGTTTCCGAAGGACATTCAAATACACCCACCCCTTGCCAAAGTTTGTCTCCGTCGTCGTCATCTCTCTGTAGAGAAAGAGCCTGACCAGACTCTGCCAGCAAGAATTCGGTATGGCCATGGGAAAGGGTGATGATTCCGCGTTTAGCGTTAAGACGCAGGGCTCCGAGCTGCGCAAATGCAGTCAAGCAAGGGTCAAGTGAAGCTTTCGGTATCTTGACTCCATCGGCCGTCCTCTCCATCGACTCTTCATCTGGCTGGTAGTATCTGGTGCAGTACAAGTAAGTTAGATTCCAACATTCTAACGTGTGAATGAGCATGCTCGCCGGTTGCTGACCTGTAGAGCTCTCGCTCGCGCGCCGCCGCCGAAAGTATCGGGGCTGGTGCTGGTGCTGCTTTCAGTGGCATGTTGATATTGCATATTCGGCAGCCGGATTGTACGGTACAAGTAACTATTCACGAATAACGAGGATGACGATGAGGAAATGCTGTTGCAGTAGCAGGGTCAGAAACTGCAGAGCATAGTCCACGGGTACTTGCACTGGGAACTTGGAGTAGTTCAGGTTCAACGTGGGAAACTTAGTAAATAGTCGTAGCCATAGCTGTAGCCGTAGCTTTATTCTTGACTCGTTGGTAGTAGGAGCAGCAGCAGTAGCAGTAGCAGTAGCAGTCAATTGCTGGTGTATGTTCTGACTACTTGTACTTGTATGCGCCAAGTAGAAGCTAGGTCTAGCCGCTAGGCGCTAGACGTCGGCTGATTAATCCGTCTACGTCGGAGTTTCAAATTCTGTAGCTCCGCCGTGATGCCCAATCCAAATTCGGAACTTCGGCACTCGCCCTCTCAACACAGACAGCTTAGGGACCGTTAGGGTCACCAGGCATGATGCTCCACAGGCTTTAGAAGTTTAGCTTCGCCTTCACCCGAGTGTCAGGTCAGCTGGAAGTAGTCTGTACTGAGCAGGAAGACAGTATCGTACGGTACGGACGGGTATCAATGCTCATCCACTTGGCATCCTTCGCCAGAACCCAGAAACCGGCTTTGGGATTCCAGGTGGGCGAGATCGTCTTCAAGGGTCCTTGGCGAGGTTAAAAAGCGGGGATCGGCATCTTGACGAACTCAAACAATGCCTACCAGTACGGACCAGCCTCCGTACACAGCAACCGACATGAGGAGATATACCTCCGTATGCAACATCAGCCAGCTTGCGAGTATCAAAGGAAACCATTTCTGGACTTGCATCCTCATTTGACACCTACAAAGAGCCACGTGTTAGTCACTTTCTATTGCCTCTCCAGGTCCATCTGCTCTTGTTGATAATCCTCCTTCATTGTTAGCAAGTATCAAGGCATTTTTGACTTGCATCTGAGCAAGTTCCGAGAATTTACGATACATGTGGTAAACCTACGAGAGTAAAGAAGGATTTGTAGAACAATGCCTTTTACTATATTCCAGTCAGGGGTTCATACAGGATTAACTCTAATCACTCGAATCATTCAGATATCCTTCTTGATCCCTTCCAATTGTATATGCGGTTGAAGAAACGTGCACTTCAAGATGGCTTTTGAAGGCTGAATCGCTTAGAAAGTGTAGCTTAGATATGATCTGTTTCGCTTATCTACAATGCATCGTAGATAAGGTTAGGGGGAACCTTATTCCACGCCAAAGTACCGAGGATATACTGTACTCGTTGAGTGCGCATGTTCTAGACCATCTACAACAAACATGGAAGAAAAAAGTCTTATGCAAGTGCAGATAGTTATACTTGGCAGTAGT
This sequence comes from Hymenoscyphus fraxineus, assembly GCA_900184765.1. NCBI lineage: Eukaryota > Fungi > Ascomycota > Leotiomycetes > Helotiales > Helotiaceae > Hymenoscyphus > Hymenoscyphus fraxineus. The sequence goes on from LT855409.1 coordinate 1,680,436, forward strand.
GGACGGAGCTAATTGTGGACAGTTGGAGATACAGTATGGTAGATTAAGAATGTAAAGTCTCTCGTAAAAGTACATGTCCCAAATTCCCAACCGACATTTTGAGTTTAGATCTAGGGATCTGAAGGTTTGTGTACTGAATACTGGTAAGTAGCGCACGGCAGTCTCCTGTCTTCTTTTTGGCACACTTGAACGCAAAAGGGTCCTCGGCAGGGTCTACAGCTCCGTGCTGTGGAAAGTTTGATGGATGCGTACTCCAAGTGGGCACTTTTTGAGGCTCAACCACCCGAAGAGCAAGTTTTATTAGACAGTCAGCTTTACTACAAAGGATCTAGACAGCTCACGTCTTCCCCCACGTTGTCGCTTTCTGATATACCTTCACATGAATCGGACAATCCAATTAGCTTAGACGGCTATATTGTAGGATTGTAAGATTACCCTGCCTATAACAAGTCGTATACAGGGAAGGGGACGCGAGCTGTAGAGACCCTTATTCCAAATAAGCTTTGAAGTAAACACTTTCAGCGTTCGAAATGTGTTGAGTTGAGTTGAGTAGTAGTACCTACTCAACTCAACTCGCAAAGTACTCAAGTTAAATTAAGTACTTAAGTAGTACGGTGTAGGTCGGGCCGAGCATCGGGCGACCGGTCCGACTATACGGATTTAGCCCGCCCGCCCCCTCTATATACTATATTTACAAGGTAATAATAGGTTTAACCCCTATTAGTGACTAATTATAGTATACTATTAGAGTACTTGAGTACTACTCGAGTAGTTAAATCTACTACTTATACTTAACTCAACTCAACTCGAGTGACTCTGAGTAGTACTCGAGTTGTTGAGTAGTTCTTTCTAACGCTGAACACTTTGACTCCGCACCAAACGCACTTGTTTCAATGCGAATTCTACAGTATACTGTATAGTACAGCCCCCCGGGCTTACAGTGCCTAGTTTCCAGAAAGTGTGTATTTTCAGAAGAAGAGCAGGAGTGTTTTATGTACAGTAGGAGAAACCTCTAATTAAAGGGCTGTGTTATACAGCGCCACCTGCGGAATTTCCGGGATTTCTTTTTAATAGACCAATCTTTAGAAACCATGCTCGAATATCCCTTACTCCGTAACACCTTAGAAACCGGTAGACAGAACGCTTTATTAGGCTTGGACTAAGTGCTCTCGCTAATCAAACTTAAGGAAACTAGTCGGATACTACATGCCAAACCTAATGAGGACGTTCTGCCTACCGGTTTCTAAGGTGTTACGGAGTAAAGGATACAACATGTCAATTTACTCTTGATACAATTTTTTAATTATTCAAAGTTTCCGCTACAGGAACTAGCGGGTCTCAGAGGTAATAAAACACTCTCCCGCTGTTTATCTGAAACATCCACCTTTTCCGGAAACTAAGCGCTAGGGGGCCGTACAGTCGAGGCCAACCAGTATCACTCACTTCAAAATGCCAAAGGCATTCGATAAGAACATCTCTCCGGACTAGTCCATCAATCGGCGGGCCGTAGGCTCCCTTCTCAAACGGAGTGTGAGCACATTTGATGTTCCCGTCCTAGCGGCTCTAAGCAACATCTGTGTCCTCGCTTAAAGAAAAAAAGCTTTGGGCAGCCGTTCATGCAATGTGAGAGAAACATCTGAACCCTCGGGCCAGTTGTCGGATAGTCTAGAGTCCCTTTCTTGGGCCTAGGTCTTTAGTTCGTCTCCTCGCGCTATCGGTAACCGAACCTGGATTGGTTGGTTGATTGGTTGTGAATGTACGAGGATTCTTGGGGTAGTCGCTTGGATTTACCTCCCTGTTCAAGGCGAAGAAGGATGTGGGGATAGTGTTATATTTTTTGCTCTACTTAGTTACTGTACCCAGTCCCGAAGGACGACTGAACACTACTTATTTCTACTACATATAAAGTACATCCTTCGAGTCTGTATTTCGCTCTCCCACTAGCGAAGCGGGAGAACCCCTATTCTAATGAACTTTGTTTCTCATTTCATTTGATCGTATATATAAATGTAGTCTAGTTAATTCAAGAGGTTTTATACCACTGGAGCATTTATATATAAATTGGCTTGAGAAATGCTATGATATAGACAGAACACGCTATTTTATATATAGAAGTATGAAATCAAGGTTATTATTATAGTATAGCCCTTTTTATAGAGTTCCTAGAGAAGGTTTAAATAGACTAGGCTTCATAAACCTAGTTTTATACATAAAAGGTTAATTTACTTACAATGTATTCTCCTAATTAGAAATTTAAGTTCTACTAATTAGCGAATTTTAGACGGCTAAGGGTAGTAGGATAACACTCTTACTCTTTATCGAACGATATTGATATATCTTTTCCAGAAAGTCCGTAGGAGCCTAGGAGGGGCTATAAGTAGATTAACCTTCTATATATTTAAGCTTAAGTTTCGAAGGATAGTCTATCTAACATGTTCTTAATTTCCTAAATTAAGCCTAGGAGGCTATAAATTACATCTACATAGACGGCGAGATGCCTCCTGATCTTTATACGATAAAATCTAGACATGAAGTCTCTGAAAACAATTCATGCTTGTTCTCGATTTGTAAGTTACTCAGCTTTCTTGTTTTACTTATATAGCTGGAAATTCCCCAACTTTCGACGAACTGCTAATAATTACGGCATCCTAAATGTACTACTAAACCAGATGACCAAATCGTAAATCGTAAATCGTAAAAGTCTTATGTTTACTACTACTACCTACTATTGTGCCTGTACCCCCATACCCCCACCCTCGCTATTGTACCCTCGTTGTCGCCTACCCTCGCTGTCGTATAAGGGTTGTGCCCTAGTATGTTGTTTAGTATAGAGAGAGAGAGATGGTAGCGGAGGGGACAGAAGCGGGGAAATATTTTCGTGCGTGTCGCTTATTACTAGCCCCTAATACTACCTTCCTAAAGAGGCTAGGCTAGTACGTGCTACGCTAACAATTGATTGCTACCTAGCCGCATTTCCTCGCTCTCTCCCTTCTACTTTTCCCTTCTCTCTCTTTTACGACAGCGAGAGTATACGACAGTAAGGAGGTAGCGACAGTAAGGATGCGACTAGGAAGGGGCGGATAGTGGGTGCGATAGTAAGAGGACGTGTATATACAGCGTGAAAATGCCTAGGCACGTGAAGTCTAAGGTAGAGGTGTAGGGGTATAGGCACTCTAGCATAGTAGTAGTAAATATATATCTTTTACGATTTGCGATTTGCGATTTCGCCGATTTACGATTTGCGATTTGGTTATCTAGTTTAGTAGTACATTCAGGATACCGTAATAATGCGACAGTGAGAATTAATGCTGAAAGAATTTCCAAAATTTCCCCCATTAACCTCCGTTAACGATTACTCTGAAAATTTCAGCAAAGAATGACGTTAATTCTCTGTGGGTAGTGAAGTAAACAAACGACAACCCCTCGCTAAATGTTACAACCAGTTTCACCAACACCACAAGCAACCACAAAAGGGCCATACTTCCTTCCAGCTTATCGAAACAAAGAATTAGATGGGATTAGCTCAAGTTCCAACATAGAAAGTTGTAGGAAACACCTAGGCTGTCAGTGCAACAACCAGGTATCAAACTCGACACTACTGGAGACTCACATTATGTGATTTCTACAAGTCTTAAGACTATATTATACAAGAATAATTCACGGCATACTCTGAAATTTTTGGCTACATGAGTTTTATTTACTAGGTATTGGGAGTATTGTGGGCATTGTGAACATAGTTAGTATTGTGCTTGCAGTGGTTTGAACTTGGTGTGGAAAAGGAGCCTCAAGGCTCGCTTAGACAGCTAGGCTTTCGAAAACAAGTCACCGATTTGCTTGTGACCTCCCGGTCCACTTGAGCACCTAGCGAGCTTATAGCACACGGTGTATTGGTGCTTCTATTCATATGATCTTATTCTAAATTTCCCTTTCTTGATTTAACTTGCCTGAGTGAAGTGTTCAAACGTTGAAGCTATTATCACTTTAACCACCGACAAGTGATCAAGGAAGTGAATCGACGTAAATTGTTCTGATTGAGCTCGTGACTCTGTACTACTTCCTCGCAAGTCAGCAGTTTCTAATACTTGATATTGCTTTCGGAAGTAGATTGCCCGAACCAGGCAATTTCTGTAGGTCAGAAGTTGTAAAAACCCATCTTCCTCCCCTTAAAGAACGGAAAGAGAGGGGGGATATGAGTGAACCTCGGCTAATATTTGAGGATCTCAAGAGAGTGTTTGTAATTGGATAGTATACAACGTAAATAAGTGAATGAATATCAACAATAGTAAACTCAACCCCTCCTAATGAAACCCATCTTCTCAACTAATTACCCCTCTTTACCTCTATATATACTATCCTCAGCACCACCTCGATTCCACACTCTCTCAAAGCTAGACTTCCATTCTCTTTGCATACAATTTTCCTTCCAGTCCTTTCAAGCTCCCTAATTACAGCGTCGACGTTCGTTTTTGGCTGGCACCACCTCTCTATCTTCCCAGTATCATTCATCATGAAGCTCAGCACTCTGCTCTTCGCTCTTGGAGTCAGCTATGGACTTGTCTCTGCGAGGGTCCCTCTGATTGACCGCGACAACGACGTTCTACATGGTGGAGATCCTAGTACACTTAGCGATGATATTCCACATGGTGGATATCCAATGTTCCTCAACTCGACTCGAGTTCGAGCTGGTTTTGGAGCGGCGCCTATTCCTGCTGGCACTACCGCTACTGGTGAAAGCATTTCTGAAAATGTGAGTCTTTGGTGGTGTCTCTTGTTCTTAGTTTACATGCTTCCCCATCTCTTGCTATGAGTAGAGAGAGAGCATACAAATATCCCCATAGACCGGGTAGAACAACTCATCGTACCGGTATCTAACTTACATTCTCGACAGTGGGGAGGACTGATCGTCAGCACCCCTCCACCCAACGAGCACTTCATCAGCGCCTCCGCCCAAATCCAAGTCCCCGGCATCAAGCTGCCCGCCGGCGCACCAGACGGTCACTACGCCACAACAATCTGGGTAGGAATCGACGGCACAGACGGGACTCCGGGTCTCTTCCAAGCAGGCATGGCCTTGAACCTCTATAAAGATTCCAAGGGCACGCGTGTCGAGTCCGATGTCTGGGTTGAATGGTTTCCCGATCCGGCAATCGGTCTTGACGACAAGAACGAGATTGATATCAAGCCCGGAGATTGGATCGATGTTCAAGTTGTGACCGACTCGAGTATTGAGCGTCCCTCGACGGGGACCATTAAGATTGAGAACCTCAATACGGGGAAGAAGGCCGTGAGGACTCTGCATGCTCCCCGACCGGGTTTAGAGCTTCTGGGGAAGACTGTCGAGTGGATTGTGGAAAGATTGACGATCAATGGTCAACTCTCGACTCTTCCGGATTTTGGAACGGTGCGTTTCCTTAATTGCCATGCGTTGACCAAAGGCAATGCGGGCTCGGGAAGTCCAGGTCGGGATGTGTACCTGGATAATGCTGACGAGATAATCCTCGACCAAGAGGGAACACTGATGACTAACATCGTCCGGCCTGCGAATGGTGTCGAGTTCTTCGTCGAGTACAAACCGCATAAGCAATGACGGGGGAGAGACTGATAGAGTTCTTCTTTGGGAGCTATATGTCGTGCTTCCTCGGTGTGGTACTCGACTCCAATACTATTCATGCGGAGCGACTAATACAACAACCCGAGAGAAACCCACTCAACAAGCACATCCCACGTTTCCTTTTACGCTTTCATTCCACCATTACACACGACTCATTAGCAATATCCAGATCAATATAGCGTGCCTCATAATTCGCTACAACCAACGACAACATCATTCGAGTCTATTCGACATCGACGCATTTTGCCCCTACACCCCAATTAGATTCAACTGTACATGACACTTCGAGTTTTCCATAGATTTACATCACTTCAGCTGTTTTTGGGAAGCGAGTTCATCTTCCGGAGCCTCAGGAATTTTGGATACTCAAAATGAATTGGAGCATGGTAGCTAACATTCGTTATAATTTCTAGAGGAGATCAGGACATGGTGCCCTCGTAGATGATAGTAATCCAAATGAGAATTACGTTCTTGAAGTCGAAGTCCCTCTGAGTGAAAATGTTGGGAAATCAACAAGAATAAACCCAAATGAATGAGCGGGCCTAGCAAGGGGGTATACGTGAAGCAAATGAAAAACTTATAGACCACGGAGATGCCGAATTCTCGATGCAAGGTTGTCTAACATTCAAAGAATAGGACAGTGATGTTATACGAAGAGCATCTCTCCCAAAGAACTACCTTTGAGCAAGCGGTGGTTTTCCAGAAGAAGGAATCTAGCCAATACTTGCAATTGAGTTTAGGAATCTTTGAAAGTCCAAATAGTGCCTCGTCGACTGCGATCATGCCGCTTCCCCTCAAAGCTTAATTCTGTCTCGGCTTTACTAACCCATCAAACATAACATAGTAAGTGACAGTCGAATCGTCATCCAGAGTAGAAAGTAACAATCTCTTCAGCCTATTATTCCCTTGCCATGGATCCCCAACCGACTTCTCCCCCTCAGCTTCGTCCTCGTCCTCGTCCTCATCTGGAGTACCTTGGTCTCCCGGAGGTACAACACTCAAGCCATCAAAGACACCCGCAAATCTCTTCAACGACCATTTTTCTTTGATGTGAGTAGGTAGTACCCATTCCCGTTCTGGCCTCTGCTCAATCTTCTCGCCGGTGTCATGCTCGGCTTTTATGATGGCTGCTTGTTCATCTGGATGGATATAAACTCTGGCGGGCGGCAATCCGGATATCAAAGGGCGAGGTAAGGGCTGCGAGGTGATTGGGGAGTGTGTGTGTATCTCAAGCGAGGACCAGGAGTGCTGGTATTGGAGATTGTGCAGAATAGTGGTCGCGAGATGGTGGAGGTAGGCGGGATGGGGTGAGTCAGTGATTTTGATTTTGGAGACGTCGATTGATTCCTGGAGTGCCGAAGAGGTAGGCGAGTCGATGGACATTGCTGAGGGCGCCATTGTGGTGGTTTAGGTATATCTTCTGGTCTTCCCACAAGAGAGATTTTGGTGTTGATGTTCTCAGAGCTTTTTTTCGCAAGGCTGAAATGTTGTTGAACAATTTAATTCTCCGAGTTACACCAAAGCATCGTCATGGTGCAAGGCTCCGTGCGCGGAGTGGCAACTTTGGGGCGTGGTTGTATCAAATGACCGATTTCTTCAGCACACTCTTCAGCAGACTGGTCACTGCTGTAGTTTATCCAACCGAATTATTGAAGCTACTCGAGTACTTGTACTGCACTCACTCGTACAGTAGTGGCAGATGCCGCAGATCAAGTTCTCTTCAACAAAAGAGGTTAGCCTCAAGACTGTGGGGTATCGAGTATCGATGAATGCGAATACCGTCCCATCTCGGACTCGGAGCGAAGGAAAAAAGAGAAGACAAAGGCCGTTACATGGAGTGACAAACTCAAAGTGGTCGTGATTTGTTTCCGACTCGTCGTTGCGAATAAACTTTTCTTCTCTTCACCCATCTGAGCCTTTACGAGAACCATATCTGTTATCGCTCTTCTTGGGGTCCACCTTATGGCTACTTCACCGGATGACATGTTCAATGTCCAGAGTCCAGACCCCGACATTGCCGGGTGCATTGCCCGGGGGAGGGCGAGAGTCGGATAGTGGTCCTGCAACCCATGGAGGAAGCAATTCCCATACGATGATACGATGGACCTCGACGTGAAAAAGGTCGCGATGACGGTGAACTTGTCCATCCCCCTCTGGCATCCAATCGACTCTCGCCTGGCCCTTTCTTTTTTCCGCTGATCTGCAGCTGCCTCTGACGTCGACATTTGCAGGTGGGCAACCTTGCCGACAACAGCAGTTGCAGTAGCAGTTCACAGCCCCTGGTCTAACCCCCTACCCCTACTCGAGTACGGCCCAGCCAAAACATTCATCTTAACCATAGATCGCAGTCGCCCCCTCCGTCTTTGGCGCGAAAACGCATGGTCTATCCTCAACCATAATTTCACCATAATGTCTACTCCAGCCCCCGCCCCTTCCCGCGAGGAGCGAGACACTACCGCAACGATACCCCCGAACGAAGCAACCGAGCCATTCCCTTCCCTCGACGACTCCCCATCTTTCTCTCCAAAATCTTATAACATCAACACAGAGCCAGTCAGCAACGAAAGCCGCACTCGAAGGGAGTCAACGACTTCGACGATAACCGAACGATTGCGCAGTGCCTCCAAGAGTTTCCAAGAGTCGAACCCTCCGACTGGAATGTGGGTGGCGACTGGTAACATTGCATCATCAGTACCATCACTCAGCGACATTCGACGAGGCAGTTACGGCAGCGAAGGCTGGTCAGGCGAAGGACAGGTTCGAGAGAAGGAAAGACGAGAAAGCTTAACACGACGCGGAAGTTCTCAATCAGATTTACAACAAAAACGACGGACAAATTCAGGGTTTTCGAGTACTCCACGAAGCCCTGGTGGCTTAATTGCAGAAAGTCTCCCTGAAGTCACCGAAACCGAGCAACATAACCTTCACGTTATTCCATCCGGTGTTCCAGTTGACAATATGGCGACGGACACACCGAAGCCAGTCGGTAGCGAAGTGGCATCTTCGAACGAAAAAAGGGTGGAGGAACGACATAGCAGCGATACGAATTTGACTCCAAATTCCACATCATTGGGCAAGCCGGATCCAGCCTATAGAACCGAGCCATTCGATAATGGATACCAATTTCCACCGAAACATGATTGGAAAGAAGCATCAGTTATAGGGCTGAAAGCAGCCTGGAAGTTTACCATTACACCTGTTGGATTTCTGATTGTTGTATATGGTCTCAATGTTGTCGCATGGGGTGGTATGCTGTTTTTATTACTATGCAACGCATCCCCAGCCATGTGTAAACCGACATGTAACGATATCAACTCCCCCCGTCGAATCTGGATCGAAATCGACTCTCAAATCCTGAACGCGCTTTTCTGCGTGACTGGTTTTGGTACTATTCCATGGAGATTCCGTGATCTTTATTATCTTATGCAATACCGCATTCAGAAGAAGGAAATAGGTCTTCGAAGACTTGCCGGTATCAACAGAGGTTGGCTCAGACTTGCTGGATCTCAAGAGCTACCTGCAGAATTTGGACCTGAAGAGGCGGAAAGGGGAGCTTCTGATGTTTCGGAGAGCGCACTTGCTTTCCCATTAAAGAAGCAATCGAATGCTCCATTGACTGGGATTAGAGCACCGCCAACCAAGATGTGGAAACTAGATTTTGTTGTTTGGAGTATGGTTTGGAACACGTTCCTCCAAGCAGTCCTCTCGGGCTTCATGTGGGGAATGAATCGATATGATCGACCCTCCTGGAGTACTGGTCTCTTCGTTGCATTGGCATGTATAGTTGCCGCGGCTGGAGGTATTATGTCCTTTATCGAAGGCAAACATGTCAATGCCATCGAAGGGGTTCCTATTTCAGATGCAGACAGGGAGAGGCTTGCTAGAGATCGCGAAGCCGGAATCACTCACTATAACAATATTAAGGACGCGAAGCCAAAGGAAAAGAAGGCAGATGAAGAAAAGGGTCTCTTCAGGCGAAAGGCGAAAGCTGCCGAGAATGTGCAGATTGAGGAGAGTGCTATTCGCGAAGGCGCCACTCAGATTTTGAAGTAGAAGGGCATGCTTGGCGGAGTTCTCTTTCTTTCTTTTTTTGGATACCCCTGACTGGTCGAAATCACCAGTTCTCGAGGTTGTTCTCTGAGCTTTCATACATATATATATTCTGGTTGGATTGATTAAGGATACACGACTTTAATGCGTTCTGGTTAGCGGGCGTTGGTTTATTGGGCTATAAGGCTCTGTAATAGATAGCGCCAAATCAAAATACGATGGCAGCGATCAGAGAGGCTTTGGAAAATCTCGAGCACAAATGATAAACAAATCATGATGCATGGCACTATTGACTTACTATTGTCTAACTAAGTAGTCGAGGGAGCGGCGACTTCTGGAAGCTCACTCTGCTGCATATTTCATGTAGCTCCGGCTATCCCAATCCACACCGTTCTCTGTAGTCAACCTATGGATCTTGTGATAAGACACACCCCTGACTCAAGCCAGGTCAGCATCCTATTTCTGGGGTCTTGTGTGGCTGGGTTCAGCCTCGGAGCGGGACCTCGGGACTTCTCTGACAAAGACGTCCTACAACAACTCTTGATATCGACAACCCTTTGCTTCAGATAGACACATTAATAATCAGATCGTTCCTCCAACACTCCCAACAGCTATACAATACTTTAAACGCCTATGCGGTAAGATACCCAACAACCCTCGACTTCAACGAACACCGCTCTCGCCACGGCGAGTAAGCCAACACGATGGCTGTCAAGGCACTCATCCCGTTCTTGGTCGCCATGATGTTGGCCACAGGCGTGGCCAATACGCTTCTCACCAAGTACCAAGTATGTAGAGTCGCAAATGTATAGTATTGTTCCCAGCTAATTCCTGCCCCCAGGACAACATCTGCGTCCGAAACTGCGATGCCTCCAACCCCAAATCCCGCCACCTCTTCGAACAGCCCGTCGTCCAAACAGTACAGATGTTCATCGGTGAAATGGGCTGCTGGATCTTCGTTGGAATCTTCACACTCTTTGCTCGTTACTCTGGAAAGCCATCAGCAGAACAGGAGGGATACACGGCCGTAAACTCGAATGAAGATGGTGTTGAACCCGAAATCGGTGATAACGCATCGATCCGGTCGAACTCGCCTTTGAACCCAACCGCCAAGATCATGATGAAGAAAGAAGAGGATAGAATACCATTGGTTGGAGTCAAGGTTCTGTTGTTGGCATTGCCGGCTATTTGTGATATTTGCGGGACGACCCTTATGAATGTTGGTTTGCTCTTTGTGGAACCTAGTATTTATCAGATGACTAGAGGCGCGTTGGTACTTTTCGTTGGGTTATTTAGTGTTATCTTCCTGAAAAGGAGGTTGCATCTTTTCCAGTGGTTTGCCTTAGTTACCGTCGTCGCGGGAGTTGCGATTGTTGGTTTGGCTGGATGGCTCTATCACAAGGCGGATGCGCCCGAGACTGTCGGTGAACATGCACTCCTTCTTGTTCGAGCGGCTATGGTGAAAATTTCCGAGGAGGTTAAGAAGCCTACTGCCGGGCTAGCAGTTATTGGTGTTCTTTTGATCGCTGGCGCCCAGATCTTTACCGCTAGTCAGTTTGTACTTGAAGAGTACATCTTGGAGAATTATGCCTTGGAACCACTCAAGGTCGTTGGATGGGAAGGAATCTTCGGTTTCTCAGTCACTGTTCTCGGCATGTTGGTTCTCTACGCCGGAATTGGGAGAACTCCAAAGGGACAATATGGATACTTTGATCTAGTCGAGGCTTGGAGAGAGGTTACCCAATACCGCGGGATCTGGGTTTCAAGTATTCTGATCATGTTTTCCATCGGGTATGTTTTCCCTTCTCATCTCATCAACAGATAACTAACAAAGATACTAGAGGATTCAATTTCTTCGGTCTCTCCGTAACACGCACCGTCTCCGCCACCTCGCGCTCAACCATCGACACCTGTCGTACCCTCTTCATCTGGATCGCCTCCCTCTTCCTCGGATGGGAATCCTTCAAATGGCTCCAGGTCCTCGGATTCGCCCTGTTGGTCTACGGAACCTTTTTGTTTAACGGGTTGGTGAGACCGCCTTTGAAGCGATGTTTCGTTCGCGAGGTCGAGGAACTTTTGCCGGAGGAACCTATTGAACATGCTTGAGATGCTTGACGTTGTAATTACGAGAATGGTTATGCTGGGAGTGCCGAATTCGAAATTGACTTGAAGGGGAAGCGTTTGTGGGCATTTTTTTGGGCGTTATGGATTCTTNNNGGAAATGTGTCTGGGTAACGTCTCGATTTCAGTCCCTGCCGCTTGTAAAGTCACGCTGCAAATTCGCTTGTCCTATGAACTAAAGCAAAGTATGATCAATACTTGAAAACGAGGACGTCTCGTCGTAGGTCTATAAGATACATGTGAGTGATCGTTGACAGTTAGCCTCTGAGTTATTCTGGCTAGCTAGCTAGCTAACTTCTAAATATCCCTGTATAGGTATTAGTGACCGATTCAGTAATGGTTCACCCTTTCCCTCACCCTTATACTTACACTTATAATTTCCCTTATATCTACACTTACATCTATACTTTCTAATTATATCTGTGGTATGGGGTGGTGTGGTGTGGTGTGGTGTGGTGGATCACTCGATATAAGTTATAAGTTGTACTGTAAGTTATAGCTAGTAAGCTAGGTAAAACGGAAAGTAACATGGACTAGGTATGTATGAGTGGTAAGTGATGAGGGGGAGGTGTTGGGAAAGGGAGGCGGAATGGTGGAGAATGTAGTGGGTTATGGGCATTTGATTAAAGGTGGTTACTGGAATTGAGGTTGGGATTGGAATTGGGGTTGAAAATGGAACTGGTGGGAGTGAAGAGTGAGGGATAGGGTGAAGTGAATAGTGAATAGTGAATAGTGAATAGTGAATAGTGAATAGTGAATAGTGAATAGTGAATAGTGAATAGTGAATAGTGAATAGTGAATAGTGAATGGTGAATAGTGAATGCTGAATACTGAAAAGTAGCTACTCCTACCAACCACCTCACTCAACTATCCCTACCAAGTCTAACAGTATTCAAGAATTTCAAGTTACCATAGAAGTACGAACTCCTATCACACAAGTACACTTCCTATATCTAACACTTCAACCAAATACCTTATACCTTATACCTTATACCATAACTTGTAGTATTAATAATTAGGTGTTGTCAGGTTTATACTAACAGGTGTTTCTACTATATATACCTAGGTAGAACAGGTCTCGTTCAGGTTTTAGGAGGTACTACATATATATATATAGATAGCTCTCGTTCGCTCTTTTAGCTCCTTAGTTCTTTTAGTATACAATTTATATACTATTACTCTAGATTCTCTAGTATTCTACTTATCCTATTTAATAGGTTCTAAGCCCGGTTATACGCGCTAATAGATCCGAGTAGTTTAATATATATATTATTAATTAAATACCTTAAAATCTACTCTCTTAAACCGCCTAGTATAAAGTTAAGCGTAAGAGCGAACGTAAATACTAGAGAGATATTCTTAGACGATTTATAAAGAAAAGTCCTCTAAATCTCCTCTATCTTAAAAGCGACAACTCCGAGCTAGATAATTATAGATATAATTATACTATAGGACAACTTATCCTTAAGGAAGTAGTCGAATTCTATTCTAATTACTTAAACCTAGGTAACCTTAGTAGCCTATTTCTAAACTCTAATCCGGACAATCTAGACTTTAACTCTAATTTAAGTAAAGACTTAAGTAAGGATAGTAATAATTCCTTCTAGTAAAAAGAGAATTTACTTAACTTTAAACTTTCTTTATTATATTAAATTCTAGGTACGCTACCTAGATTACTACCTAGACTACCTTCTAGTTTACTACTAGGATCTCTACTAATATTCTTCTCTTCTTTAGACTTAGATCTTTTAAATCCTTTACTACTACCCTCTATCTTATATTTTAATATAGTATTTATTTTACTTATTAGAAATAGTATAGGATTTATATTTATAGATAAAGTAAAGCTAAGAAGAGAGTCTAATTATATAGAGTAGAAAACCTTATTAGAGTATTTTTTAGAGTAGCTAAATATTAAGGAGGTTATCTACCTAGATTATATAGTCTCGACCTTTATTCTAAAGATAAAACCTACTAGATCTATAGAAGTCTTTATAAATAATAAAAGGGACGCTTAGACTAAATATAAAATTAATAATATATTAGCTATTCGAGCTATCTAGACTAATTATATTAGAGATACTCTATATATAATAATAAGGTATACTAACGCTTAAGAAGCTTAAGAGGTTTTAGTCTCTAGATACTAAGGTAGTAGAGACGCTATATTATATAACCTTATAAACGATTAGTAAACTAATACGTATAAGTCTTATAATAATCTAATAAAGTATATTAATAAGTTTAATAATTTATACTATTAGATTACTTATCTAGGTTACTTCCTTAATAACTGTACCTAGTATATTATATTCTTTAGTAGCTTTAAGAATACCTTTTTAATCTAGGTTAATATAAAACAAATAATAGCTCGTTAGACTAAATTAAACCTAAACCTTAATATACTATCTATAAAAGAATTATAATAAGATATTTTTAATAAGGTTTATTAAAAGTCTATAATTAGTATAGTAGCTATTATATATTTAGGTAAAGATACTTAGGCCTAGGAAACTAAGGATACTAGGAATAAAAGAACGTTTTATAAGTATTATAAGACTAAATATAAGGGAGTTATAAAGGATATTTACTATTTAACTAACCTAATATAACGGGCCGCCTATAAGAAAAGGATAGGCTATAAATAGGTAATTCGATAACCGAGTAATAAAGGGAGTAATAACTAAATAGAGGATATAAAAGGAAATTTAAATAATAAGAATATAAAAGAGTAGTTTAGTTATACTAGCTTACTATCTAGAATATTATTCTACTACTTAAACTCTACTCGAACTTTAATAGGTACTAAGTTCTTATATAATACTAGTACTAACGCCTATATCTATTATAATCGAACTAGGTTTATAAACCTAAAAGTAGAACTTCTAGGAAGTGTTATAGGGGAGCGGCGTATATATAGAGGCTCGATTATAGTATTTAATAAGTTCGATAAAGGAGGAAAAGAAGAGTCTTCTCGGACTCTATAAATAAAAGGGTAGTATACGTTATACTCTTAGCTAGCTTAGTAAGCACTAGTATAGCTAGTACTATACTTAGGGCCTAATCTCTTATAATACTCCCTCCCTCTACTAGAAAGGCGTCGAATTTCGTCTAGTTCTATAAAGGATTCTATTAAATACTATACTAAATTCGCTTTTCTTTATAAACCTTACTTTTTAACTTAATTATACTTCTCTAGCTTGTCTTTACCTTATATCGATATTATTCTAGATATACTTTCCTATATAATCCTTTATTTACTTATATACTAGAGTATATAAGGCTTCCTTTACCCTCCTTTCCTCCTTTCCTTCTTTTTAAACTATAATAATAATACTAATACTAATAAGTAAGTTATATATATTTCTTATATTCCTCTAGTAGTATTTATTAAAATCTAACTAGATAAGTATAGCTTTTATCTACTATACCTATTATACTTATTATAGTATAAACTATATAATACCCTAGGTAAGTCGGATTCTAGTACTTTTTTAGTAGAGTCTATTAATTTTATATAGTAAATCCTCTATAGTTCGCGTTTATACTATAATTATATTAATATAAAGGATAAGTATTATCTCTTATAAGTTTTAATTAGACTCTACTTAGAAAATACTAGTAACTATTAATAGTAGAGCGTTAGCCTATCTTACTTATATTACCTAAACTAGATTAACTAATACTAAGTAGTAAGAAAAAATTTTTTTTTTTTTTTTTTTTTTTAGTTTTTATTAAAAAAACGCTAGCTAATACTATTATAGTAGTAGAGCTCTAGAAAACCTTTAAGAAATAATAATATATATTATAAAGTTCTTATATCTTTAATAATTAGGTCTTCTTTTAGTATAAATACTCTAGTTTCTATTAATTTTTTATTACTAACTACTTATTTTAGTACTCTTTTTACTAAGGTTAACTTAACTATAGAGTAAATTATAGCTTAGAATAGTCTCTTATAAGTTTCTATTAGTCTCTATTAATTTTCTATTACTTACTACTTCCTTTTAAGATTAGTAGTAGACCTCTAGCTCTAGTTTTAGAAAACTATTATAATAACCTAGTTACTATTAAGATTAAGATAAATACTAATAATAATAATCCTAAGACTTTAAAAAAGAAGAAAAGATATAGTCTAGGTCTAAAGGCTTAGAAGCTAAAGGAAAAGAAGATTATTTTAGTTAATCCTAATACTATATAAGTTAAGATAGCTTAATAAGTAGTCTCTAATACTTTTTTATTAGTCCTAGATATCTTAATAGTAGTATTCTTAAGTTTCTTAGTAGTTTATAGTAGTTTTTTAGTTAGAGTAAATAAATAGTCTATTCTTTATACTCTTTTAGTAGTCTCTAATAAATTTAGAATAGTTTTTAGTATAAACTAGATATTATAAATAAAAAATAATAAAATAAAGAAATAAAAAAATAAAATAATATTTAAAACTCTTTCCTTACTATAAAAGGCTAGTAATCTATTTATTTCCTACTAGATTCTACTATAAATAAAGGATTTATAAAGAAAATAAAAAAGTAATATAGTCCTTAAACTCTCTCTTTACTATAAGGCTCTTATACTTTGTCCTACTTTCGTTAGTCTCTATAGGCTTTCTTTTTTTTAGTTTTTCTTTTTCTTTTCCTATTTAGCTTTTAAACTATTATTCTTTATAGGATTACTATACTTAGCTTTAAAGTTATCTAAAGTAATAGTATCTACTAGATTTTCTAAGAGCTTCTACGTTAGTTTATAATAACCTACCTACTTTACTAGTACTTATTTAATTTTTCCTCTTCCTTTAGCTTTATCTTAGGTATATAGTATCTCTTCTACTTACTATTCTTTATATATCTAGAAGAGTTTAAATATAGGTTATTTATTATTAGTCTTTTACCCTAGTAAGGGGTTCTAGCTTACTTAATAAAGAAGATTAGTATAGAATATAAAGTAAATATTACTAGGAATCCCTAATAAATAAATAGTTAATAGTAATAAGACTTCTTTTACTATATATTTTATATACTTATAGTTTAAACTTTTCTTTAGCCTATTTATATAATAGTTATATAGGTTTAGCTATACCTTATTACCTACCCTATAGACTAGAGTAAGAGCCCTTCTCTTATTTACGCTTTCTTCTTACTTTTAAGTAGATTCTACTATATTTAATTAGTATAGTACTATAATCCCTTTAATCTTATTTATAAATACCTTTACTCTCTTAGATACTAAGAGATTCGAAGTTATACTAGTATCTACTTTAAGTAGGATTAGAAAAGAAGGGTTAAAGCTATATATTATAAAGAAGGGACTTATTCTAAGGCCTATTTAGTAACGCCTATTAAGCGCTAGTTAAGTAGTAGGAAGCTAACGTTTCTAGTTAAATTACTCTTAGTTAATAAAGTTCTAGAGGTAAGCTTATACTTCTTAGTTTAATCTTTCTAGGCCTCTATTAGTTTATAGATAGTATATAAAGCTAAGTTATTATTATATATCTATTAAGTAGTAAAATGTTTTTTAGAATATACTTATCTAGTTTATACCTTTATTACTAGTAATAGTATAGGGTATACTATAATAATAAACCTAGTATTCTATAAACTTT
Organism: Hymenoscyphus fraxineus; assembly: GCA_900184765.1. Taxonomy (NCBI): domain Eukaryota; kingdom Fungi; phylum Ascomycota; class Leotiomycetes; order Helotiales; family Helotiaceae; genus Hymenoscyphus; species Hymenoscyphus fraxineus. The sequence continues at coordinate 1,697,817 of LT855409.1, forward strand.
TTAGTATATTCCTTTACTTTTATACTAGGTATTACCTCTAGTACTATAGTCTTACTTAATCGGTCCTTAATAACCTAGAGATAGTAGTTCTCTTATAAGTCTAGTAGGTTAGTTATAAAATCTATTAAGAGTTCTTAAAAGAATTAGTTAAGTACTAGTAATAGCTATAGGAGTTTATACTTATATTTTTATTATATTTTATTTCTTCTATAGTAATTATAGTTCTTTAAGAACTATTTTATATATTTAGACTAGAGTAGCTAGTAGAAGTTTTATTCTATTATAAAAGTAATAGAATCTCTACTTAGGTAGTTATAGACTTATAAATTATAAATAGATTAAATAATTTTTATTCTTAAAATATTCTTTTAGCTAAGTTTAGATTTCCTTTCCTTAGCCTTAGCCTCTATTAAAAATAGTACTCTAAGAACTTATAATCTCTTATAGTAGTATAGGTAGCCCTTTTTATTAATTTTATAATTACTTACTTAGATCTTTATTTTAACTTTACTTAGAAAAGATTAGTTACTATTTAAAACTAATTAGAGAATAATATTATATAGTAAGTTCTTTACTACTAACTTATTCTAAAGTTTATTAAGTTCTTATTCTTAGAATAGTACTTAGGAGTTCTAGTTCTAGTTTAAAAGGTTCTTCTACTATATATTTTAAAGCTAAACTAAAGTAGTAGCTACTACTACTACCTTTCTTTCCCTTCCTAGGTCCGGCTAGTTTCTAATATAGTCTAGCTCTAAAAAACGTTTATATTTAAATATCTTATTATCTACCTTTAGATTATTTTATTTTCTTTTAGATAAGGCGTCTAGTATAATAGCTTTAGAGCCTAGCTAGTAGTAAAGGGTAAACTAAAATAAAGCTAAGGTCTTATATTATTAAATTTAGCGTTTAGTTAGTTACCTCTTAGTTATAAAGTATTCTAGGTTCTTATAGTTTATTTATATTATAAAAAGGCCTATTACTTTTAGTTTAAGTACCTAGAACTTAAGTAAGAATACTACTACTAATATCTTTTTATTATAGATATTATAGTTAATTTCTATCTTATTTAGTTTCTTAAAGAAGAAGCCTACTAGTTAATAGATTCTATTCTTTTCTTAAAGGAATATACCTCCTATTATAAATCTACTATAGTCTATCTTAAGAAATATAGGTAGGGTTAGGTCCTATTTTACTAATATAGAGGTTTTATAAAACTTACTTTTTAATATTTAAAAGACTAGCTCCTTCCCTTCTCTCTAAGAGAATAGGGTTTTTTTACTAGTAAGTGCTATTAGTTATTTTACTAGCTAAAAGTAGTTAGATATAAATATTTAATAGAAGTTATAGAACTCTAAAAACTAATAAACTTTTTTTTATATCTTAGGAACTACCTAGTTCTATACTACTTTAACTTTCTTAGGGTTAGGTCTTACTCCTTTTCTATTAGTATATATAATAAATCTTAAGTACTTAATCTATTTTTTTATAAATTTACTTTTTCTAAGGTTAAGGAATAGGCCTTTATTCTAGAGTTTATAAAAGATACTTTATACTTTTTTAAAGTAGTCCTTCTTAGACCCTTTAGTATAGATTACTACGTTATCTATAAAGGCTAAAGAGTAGATATCTAGTAAGTCTTATAGTAAACTATTAATATATTATTAAAATATAATAGGAGCCTTACTTAAACTAAATAGTATTACTAGCTATTTAAAAGAGCCGAATCTTATTTAGAAGGTAGTCTTATATTTATAGCTTTTTACTATTTAAATTTAGTAAAAAGTAGAGATAATATTAACCTTTATAAGCTAGTTAGCCTCTATTATATTCTTTAAGGTCTCTAGTATTAGTAGTAAGAAATAATAGTTAAGTTTTATAATTATATTTAATACTTAGTAGTTATAGTAGAATCTTAGTTCTTCTTTTAGTTTTTATATAAATAGAATAAGAGCTACTACTTCTAATATAAAAGGTCTAATAAATCTTTTTTCTTATAAGTTATTAAAGGATTTCCTTAAGACTAATAGTTTATCTCTAGATATATTATAAAGTAGCCCTTATAGTAAAGTAGTTAGAATACTATTCGCTTATAGGTAGATATTAATTTTAGTATTAATACTAGGCTTATAAAGTACTAGCTTTTTTACTTCTTATTTAAAAAAGAGTAGTATTATATTCTTAATCTTTAGAAGTAGTAGTTATTTTAGCTATTCTATAGATAGCTCCTTTTTAACCTTAAAAGCTTTTTTAATATCCTTTATATTTAAAATAGCTATTATTATAAAGGTACTATTATCCTTATAGTTATAGTAATTATAACCTTCTTCTACCTATAGTAATACTCTACTATAATAGAAACGCTATTTCTCTAGTATAGTCTATATCTTATTATATACTTTCTATAGATTCTTAAGAATTATTAGAAAGTTTAAGTTTAGTATTATATATATATAGACTACTTAGTAGTACTTAGTAATATTTATTTAGAAGGTAACTACCCCTTTAGCTTCTAAATTACTTATAGATAAGGAGGCTTCTTTTACTTTCTATTTTTTATTACTTATATTTAAAAGTTCTAGTCCTTTTATAAGGTCTCTATTTATTATAGTATAGTATTAGTATTTTTTATTAATAAGAGTAAAGGTTTTAAAAGATTTTTAAAAGACTATATTTATATATATAAGGTTTTTATTTATTACTTTCTTTACTTTCTTTTATTCTTTTACTAATACCTTTTTTACTCTTAGTTCTTAACTATAACTAAGAGCTACTCTTTTTCTAACCTAGAAGTATTAGCTTCTATTATTCTATTATTATCCTCTAGTATAAGTTCTATCTTAACCTAGTTAATCTTAACTAGTAGAGTAAGAGTATTATATAAGTAGTTTCTAGTCTAGTATTTTAAAGCTTTATATTAGTAATAGAGTTTCTCCTTTTAGTATCTCTCCCTTTTATCTTAGTCTATCTACTTAGCCTTTTATTTTTTGCCTATAAGCTAATAGTTATTAAGATTCCCCTTATAGTCTCTATAACGTCCTAATTAGTTACTACTTATTTATATTACTTCTATTATAGTATTACTCTTACTATCTAGCTAGGGTAATAAGAACTACCTCTATTATAGAGCGAACACTAGTCCTCTAATACTAGTTTCTTTAGTCTTCTCTTTCTATTTCTTATTTAATAATTTAAACTAGTTAGTCTCTTTAAGGTTAGTTATAATATACTTAACTTCCTTAATAAATTTATAGTAATCTATTTATTTAAGTATAGTAGCTATATATATTTATATAAAGTTTAAGAAGGTATTCTAGAGGTAGTTAATCTTTATATTATTATTTTAACTCTCTTTATCTACTACTAGTAAGAGTTTATTAAATTCGAGCTAGTATTCGTACTAGGGTTAACCTATAGAGTATCTAATATTATTAAGCCTCTCTAAGGCCTTAGCCTACTTATTACTATTTATAAAAGTCTTATTAAGTTATATAAAGAAGTAGTTAGGATCCTTTTTATCTCTATTACCTCCCTTCTCCTAGAAGTATCTTATTTAAGCTTACTCTTATAGTAGAAGGGTATTATAAATTATATTCTAGTAGTATTCTAGGGAGAGTAGTAGTTTTATAGAGAACCTTACTTTATAAGAGCTCCTAAGCCTTAGAAGGTAGTTCTAGAAAATACTTATATATCTATCCTAGGTTAATAGTTTCTAGTCTCTAGGGCCTAAGACTTAGTTATTAAAATCTGATTAACTTACCTAGCTAAGAGTTTATACTAAGTTCCTTAGAAGCGCGTTTATTAATAAGAGGGTAGAAGCTATTTATCCTTAGCCTTATAGCCTCTTTATTTTAGCTTCTATTACTTCTATACCTTCTTTCGCTTATTATATATAGTAGCTTAGGTTTTAAACTACGTTTATAAGTTCCTAGAATAACTCTAGTAATAGTTATACTATACTTTTAGAAGCTAGGTAGAATTAATTAACTTTTACTAGGCTAGGGGTATAACTCTAGTAGAATTCCCTAAGTACTTATATACTATCTTATATAGTAGTATCTTAGTTAGCTATAATTAATCGAACTTAATATTATAGGGGAGTAGTATATATATAGAGGCTCGATTATAGTATTTAATAAGTTTAATAAAGGAGGAAGAGAAGAGTCTTCTTAAACTCTATAAATAAAAGGGTAGTATACGTTATACTCTTAGCTAGCTTAGTAAGTACTAGTATAGCTAGTACTATACTTAGGGCCTAATCCCTTATAGGAAGTACTTAGGTAGTTAGTAGAAAGGTTAATATTATAGGTAAAGGAACTATTAAATTATATTTAAAAGTTAATAAGAATTAGTACTATAAAGTAGTATTAAATAACTATTACTAGATTCCTAATAGTAGAGTTAACCTATTCTCTAGTAAAATATTCGATTAATATAGTAGTATAATTAGTAGTAGATAACTATAGNTAAATAAAGTATAAGTACTACTTAATAATAACTATTACCTTATTAAAGTACTAAATACGTTCCTAGTATATATAGAACTATAATTACTACTTAACTTTATACTAGAGGAACTCTCTATTAATATAGTAGCTATTCTTATACTTACTACTATTTAAAAGATAAAGGCTAATTTATAACTTTATTATTACTATATAGTATATTTAGAACTTAATACTATATAAGCTATAGAGAAAATTATTAAGGATATAGAAATTAGGCTAATACTATTACCTATCTAAGAAGAACTACTATATAACCCTTATAAAACTAGGAAACCTATAAGATATTACCCTAAATTTATTAACCCTAATTCTAGGGTTAAGGAGGTTTATAGTTAAATATATATAAACGTTTTTAAAATATCTCTACTAGTATATAATAGTTATAACTATAGAACTCTTATAACTAATAAAGTATTATAATATTAATAGATATATTTATCTAAAAAGAAAAGTAAAGCCTAGGATTATATTAAACACTTCTAAGCTTTAATTCGTACTTAATATAGTACCGAGATTAAGAAGTAGCGCCTAGATAGTAGTAGAGAATATACTATTAATAAGATCGAGGAGTATACTAAAGAGTTTAGTATTATTAAAGAGATTATTACTTCTTACTTACTAAAGTAAGATAGAATAGTTAAATAAGTAATTTATATTATTATTAAATAACTAAGGAGTATAATACTTAACTAAAATATTAATCTTAAACTATAGGGTAAGATTCTAAAGTTAGTAGTTAAAATTACTAATAAATTAGCTAATACTATACTAGATAGAATAACTCTATATAAAGTATATTTTAATACTATTTCGCTAGAACAAGATAATAAGCCTTCTATCGACTACTTTTAAGTACTTAGATATAAAACCTTTATATATATCCTAGTAAATAATTATATAATAACTAAAAAGCTTAAATCTTAAGTATATTAAAGTATTCTTATTAGATATAAGAGCTAAAGAATTTAGTATATTTAAGTTCTATCCCTTAGTACTTATAAACGAATTATTCGATCCTTAGACGTAAGATTTAATAAAGGAGGGTTTATTTTAGAACTAAATAAAGAAGTATATAATCGAGTTAATACGTACTTTAATCCTCTTTAGGAAGTTAAAGAGCCTAAAATATAGGATCTATTAACTAATCCTTATCGTATTATATTCCCTCTAATAGTATTTAATAAGGAGTATAACTTTAATAAAGGAGTATAAGAATTTATTAATAGATCTAATAATAACGTACTTAACTAAGATAAAGATTCTAATAAAGAGAATATCCCTTTACTAAAAGAGAGTTTATTAATACTAAAGTTAAAAGGAAGACTAAAAGGCTCGAAAAATAAGACTTATTTACTAGTTAACCTAAATACTTACCTATAAACGCGACTATTAACTTATAGACTACTAACTAGTAATACTTTAATTCTATTTATTTAATAAAAGGCTAAAGAATTTAAAGATAGTAAAATTAATAATACTCGGGCTATATACCTATTCCTAGGCGCTATAGAAGACGCTAAGGCTATATCTAACAATCCTTAAACTCTATAAGAAGCGTATACTATAAAAGAAGCTTATTATTAGCGCGCAGCTAAAATAATAGAGGACAATTAACTTAAGTATAAGAAAACCTTATTAATCCTTTATAGGAGTTAACTCCTAAGTAGCTCTTAATACCTACCTAGTAAATATATATTTAAGATAAAAAGAGATTATAATAAAAAGATTCTTAAATATAAAGTATACTAGGTTATTAAAGGCTTTCGATAAGAATATAGTATTAACTATCTCTAGACTTTTATAGGAGTAGTTAAATTAACCTTATAGAAAATAGTCCTAGCTATAATAGCTATTTTAGACCTAGAGATTAAGTAAATAGATATTATAAGAGCCTTCCTTAATAGAGATATTAATAAGGAGGTATATAGAGTACTACTACCTAATTAGGTTAATAAGAATAGAAATAAGATCTTCTCTAAAGAGTATATTATTAAGCTTAATAAATCTTTTTATAACCTTAAATAATTACTAAGACTATAGTAAGAGAAGCTTTATAAGGTACTTAAAGAGATCGGATTTATACCTATAACTACTAATTATTATATCTATATTAATAAAGAGTAAAGTATTATTATCTATACTTATATTAATAATATATTAATTATAGGAAAGACTAGATAGTAGTTAAACTAAGTAAAGGTTAATTTATAAAAGTACTTTAAGATAAATAACCTTAGACTAGTATAGTATTTTCTAGGAGTATAAATTATTTAAAATAAGAGTACTTAAAAGTTATATTTATACTAGGACGTATATATTAAAAAGGTTCTTAAGAAGTTTAGAATAGAGAATAGTAAGCTAGTTAATACTCCTATAGACCTATCTTAGTAGAATTAGATAATTCTATAGCTAAAGGGGTTTAAGCTATAATTAATAATATTAAAACCTACTAATCTATAGTAGAATCGATTATATATACTAGTTATATTACCTATTCTAATCTAGCCTTTACTCTATTAGTATTATCTTACTATCTTAATAATCCCTCTAAGGTATACCTAGTATAAGTAAAACGTTACCTAAAGTATCTTAATAATTTAATTACTCTAGCCCTAGTATTTAAAGGTAGATAATATAGTACCGAAAATATAATACTTAAAGGATATAATAACATAAGTTAAGGTAATTATAAAGCTACAGGTTATTTAACCTCTAAATATATATTCTTTCTTACTAAAGGTACTATATTATATTAATTAAAGCGCTAATCCTATACTACTTAAAGTATAATAGAATCTAAGTTTTATAGTATTATAAAAGCTATTACTAAGCTTACCTAGATACGCGAGTTAATATTATAAATTAGTTAAGATATAGAAGACGTTAAATCTATACGCCTTTATAGAGACTATTAAGATACTCTTTTAATCTTAGAGAACTTAGAATTATATTAAAAAATAAAGTATTTTATATACTACTACTTCTATATACGCGAATTAGTAGAATCTAAAATAGTAGATTTATAGTATATCCCTATAGGTTTTATAGTCGCCGATAAACTAGGTAATAAAAGTACTAGATAAATTGAAATTTAAGGAGTTTATAGGTCTTTTGAATTTAAAGGAATTGCTACTAGATTTAATTAATTAATAGATATATATAGTAGAAAAGGAGTATGTTATTAGGTTTATACTAACAGGTGTTTCTACTATATATACCTAGGTAGAACAGGTCTCGTTTAGGTTTTAGGAGGTACTATATATATATATATAGATAGCTCTTGTTCGCTCTTTTAGCTCCTTAGTTCTTTTAATACACAATTCACATACTATCACTCTAGATTCTCTAGTATTCCACTTATCCTGTTCAACATTAGGGTTCTGAAGTTAGGGTAGGCTTCGGGTATGGAGTATGGGTTTACTAACTTATTTTTATATAAATCGTGAAAGGTTAGGTAAATGAATATTTATAGGGTTGAGATTTTATAGAGGAAGTTTTACTATTTTACTATTTTAATGTTTTAATATTTCAATGTGGAGTAAGAATTAAAAGACGGATGGGAGGGATAAGTAAGGTAGTGATTAGTATATACAAGTACCTTTCACTCGAAGATCTTATAAAAGAAAGGAGACATTAAGGATTTGATGTTGAAGGAATAGGGTGTCTAGATGTAGGAAAGTAGGATGTGGATTGTGGGTGTTTTCTTAGGAGCGTAAGGTTATAACGACTTGTTGGAATGAGGTTAGGTGATAGAGGGATTTCAAGGAGTAAGGAGTGAGGAGATAGCTACTAGTATTATAGTTATACTAGATGAAGCTATTCTCTTTGTAATACTAACTCGGATATTTCTCTCTATCTTATCTTATTCACTTAAACTAGCTATAACTCAATATTCTAAAACAAATTATCTTCCTCTACTATAAAAGTACTATACTTAAGTATAAGTAGAACTTCGATTACTTTACTCTTGTTTCTGATACAGGTATATAACCTATTTACGAACTAGAGGCACCCTCCCAACTGTATCTCCTTCAGGTCCCTTTTAACCACCTCACACCTCACTTGGCAGTAAAATCCCCAGTACTAACATCCACAGTATCCCTCTCATTCCAAAAGCCTCCATACCCGCATCTCCCCTCCTATACCCCCCACCCTACAAACCCCCAACCCCGACTCAGTCACACAACCATCACCCACCTAACGTTCCCCTCCCATCTCATACCCTTCCCATCCCTCATTCACCACCTAGAAGACACCTCACTCCTCCACCAAGGTTTACCAGCCCTATATATTAACGCTAACATAAATCCTAAAATTTTACTTCTTTATCTAATACTAAATCTCACACTCTATATCTAGAACCTAGATACATTCCCACTAATACACATAAAGACGTCCGTCCGTCCGAAAGGGAAGGGTTAAGATCTTAGGCTTGTTCTGTATTATACTTATGGTGAAGTGAATAGCTCATAGGATATTGATTAAGGATGTAGGAATTAGATATAAGGCAATGAGGAGAGGAGAGGAGAATGAGGAGAGTAGGTAGAGGAGGGGTTGTGGTAAGGTTAGTACGGGTATAAGAGTTACATTACAGTATACTAACCAAGATATCATTCTCCTCACCCCTTCACCCTTCACCCTTCCTCCCATCCTACCTCTCGACCTCTTCCTCCTACCTCTCCTTCTTACCCTCTCAACACACCACCACCATTTCACCTCACCACCACCCTCTATCCTACCACACACCCCTCTCCCTCCAAATCCCCGAAACAAGTAAACCCCCCGAAGAAGAACAAAAACACAACACCCAACAACCATCACCCATTCCCTCTCTCCCTCCAAATCCCTCTCCCTCCCCCATAACAACCAACCATCACCTACCCACGCTTATGAGTGAAGAACGAAGAAACTGACGACTAGGTAGACTAGGTAGACTAGGTAGACTAGGTAGACTAGGTAGACTAGGTAGACTAGACTGTGCTGGGAAAATGAAATGAAATAAAAAACTCAAAACCAGAAAACTCACACACACACATACACAGAGAGAGAGAGAGAGGAAGAGAGAGAGAGAAAGAAAAATCCCAAACATCAAAAACAACAACAATCACTCATAAACTAGTCACCACACCAACCACTCTCATACCGAAACCCCACCTCACACTCCCTCACAACTAACCTTCCAACAATACCACCAAATCAGACAGACACAAAGTAAGACTTACAAGAAAGTGTCAAAAAAGAAAGGCGGGGCTATAATATGCCTAGTAGAGAGTAGGCAAAGAAGAAGAAACATCATCTTAAACCATCTTAATCAATTATCGACAACCCAAAAGATAATTCCCTTCCTTCCTTCCTTCCTTATACACCTACACCTGCAACCATTTCAATTCCCATTCCCATTTCCATCCCATTCCTATTCCCAGCCCATCAAATCCCATTTCATCAAATTCCTTCCCCCAGCCATGTATACATACCATGGAGAAAACCCCCTCAAAAATAAATCCCAGCACTGTAATAGCGACAGTTATATGCACATCCCATTTCCCATCCAAAAATCCCCAACGACCCTAAAAAAGCCCCATAGAAAACGAAAGAAGAAAACAGGTGCAAGCGATGCAAAGTTCAGCTCCCGACTTCTTGTACCACCTTTGTGCAATTCCATTCTCATCGCAAAAGAAAAGGAAAAGAGGCTCAAGGCCGAAAAAGCAAAAGACGCGAGTCATCTCTGGTATCCCCTCCACTGACACAAAAACCAAAGTCAAAAACCCCGCCCCCATGAAACAGAATATGCTCCGGAAACTCCGAGATAATGTCGTAGAACTCGTCAAAGGGCGAACATAAAAAAGATAAGAATGACGAACAAAGTGACCACCCCCCAAAAAAGAACACCGACCCCTGAGTAAGAACCCCCCCTAGTTCCTTTTAACGCCAACGATAAAACAAACCCCCAAATTTTCACACAAACCACTATTCGGACGAGAAGAGTGTTTCTGGTCCGGCTGAGAAACGGATATATACTTTTGAGAACCTGTTCCTTCCTCTTGGCATTCTGTTATGGGGCCTGTCGTACTTGTTGAATAGTAATGTACCATATCTTGTTTGGCATTGATAATTCATGAATTACCGCCCCTTCGTCGACGACCTCTGCTGGGTCCTTCTGGGCGCTGCGAGAGAACATCTCGAAGTTGTGGGTCGTCCTTATCTTTATCAACATGATGAACCCGTACATGCCTATTCGTTATTAGATGCTGTCAAGATGCAGTAAAAATGTTTCGTTAATGCCATATGGAAAGACATACCTTTGCAAATTATCCGGTCTTGGATATTTATGTTCCCTATCAGGACAAAATGGACACACGTAGCCAGGCGAGTCGTGTACCAGGCCATGTCGTATCATTTCATTTTTTCTCTTGAATCCCTTTCCACCCTCACTCCTGGGACAGCCCTTAACACTACAGTAGTGAGGTCGGTTGGAGGAATGCACATTTGCATGGGAATTCAAGAGATACTGGTTGTCCGTAAGTTTATGTAGAAGGAAAAGAATAAAGGAATGTTACCTGAGTTTGAAAAGGCTGGGCAGTACAACCAGGGTAAGTACAATGGAATCCTCCAATCTGCGGATTTGTGATGCCATCAATACTCATGCGATCAATTGCAGGAGTGGCTGACGCATCTGTACTTGGTGTCTCTGTATTACTGCTGCTATAATCAGCTGCGCTCGAGTATTGAATACCATCAGATTGTGTTTGCGAAGGTCGGCGATGACTATTGTATGGATAATAGGCAGCCCGGCCGGGAGATGGCAACTCTCGTCGAAAAGTATCATTTGGAGACTTCGGAGGGGAACCATGATTTGATACAGCGGAAAATAGTGGTGGTTGTCGAGCAGGAGGGGATTGCACTGGTGGTAATGGTTCGTGAGCAATACTCTTAAGCGAATCAGAGAGTGATGGAAGGGTCGGCTTAACCACTCTAATGCCATTTGAAAGAGCTGAACTGGGTGAATGATGTCGAATTGGTGGTAATTCCTCGGTTACTGACGTCCTCCTATCCAAACCAATCACCCCCCCATCAGATGAACATTGAGCATTTGAGTTTGCCACAAAAATCGAAGGTATGGTTGGCCTCCTCTCCACTGGTCTCGCCTTCTCTGTCGACTCCTTCTCCGGCGGAACTTCCGTGGATAACTTTTCATCCTTCAGCTCGACTAATTTTGGCGGCGGCGGCGATATCGACACCAATACGTTCATTGCTTTGGCCGCAACCAAAGCAAGGTCATTACTTTCTGCCTCGCCCTTTTCCGACGCGTCCTTCTCCGATCCCGTTTGCCCTTCTGCTGTACCCTCCTCCGACTTGTCGTCCTCGATATTTATACACACGACCGTACCATTCTGGGCTGCCTCGTCCGTGTCATTCTCATCCGCAGCGGCCAACACCTCCACTCCTGCTTGTTGCGCAACATCAATATTCCCATTGCCCATCATACTCACCAGACCAACATCGCTCTTGCTGGCAGTTGGCTTGGAGATCTTGCGACCGGGGGATCCGGACGAGGACACCGGACTCAGAGCTGGAGGTTGAGGAACCATATATGGCGGCGTTGAGGAGGGTTGTAAGTCGACAGTGACAGCGTTCATCTGGGGACTGCTGGGGCCACCAACATCGTCCGAATCGTAATATGCGTCGGAAGGTGCAACGTGAGCGTGATGATGGTGGTTCTCGACTTCAGTCATAATTGGAACCAAAGGCCATCGGGGTTCCTAACTCAACTGACAAATGGCACGACTAGGAAGCTAGGAAGCAGAGTCGGATAATAGCATATCAGCCAACGGTCCCATGCGACAAATGTTGAGGAAAACAATCTATCAGGAGTCTTTGCCGTGTGCCGGGAGCAGCAGCAGCAGCAGTTGGTGGAGAAGTGGTTACGTGCTTTACAGTGCAGCACAGGATAGGACAGTGGTTGTGCTGCGTCTGGCTGAGGACCAGACGAGAAAAAGGCGGGGATCTAGCAAGGTTTGAGGGGGTCCTTTTCCTGGTCGGGGTGGTTGCGAGAGAGAGGCTGAGCAGTCCGTTGCCAGGGTATCTCGGTAACTCATGCGCCGTTGTGGCCAGAACTTTTTTTGGGGGGGAGGGAAGAGGGGNCTTGGATCGAGCTACGAGTACTCGTACTCTTACTTCGAAGTAACTATTCTAAGCCTCTCTGACTTTTGGGACGAAACGCAGAAAGCTGGAGACCGGACGGTGATGGAATGGCAATTACCAGGTGGCAGGTCGTTTGGAGGATAGGTTGAGGCTAGTTGAGGCTAAGACCGGACGGCACGCATGAAATTGAGGCTCGTACTCGTCGTGGTTAGCGCAAACCCAACATGCGCTGCAGTTGGTTGACGGGGTGTGCTGCGTTGTGCGGTGCTCGGGCTCGGTGGTGGTGCTGCGGTGCCGTGGTGGTGCTGCTGTCAAGTGGAAAGTTGTTTTTTTTGGCTGTTCTGGCTGTCCTGGCTGCGAGCTAGTGGTGGAGTTGACTTGGTGGAATGGTGGACTGGTGGAGGAGGTGGGTACGAGGAGGACGCAACCACGCAATCCATCAAATAATCAATGATGCGATGCAGTGAGCACCCAACGTAACCCGAATCCCGTTTGCACCTGGTGTTGATGCGGTTGCTGGGCTGGAGCTGGGAAAGTCGAGTACTGATTCTGAATCGGGAGTTGGATATTGATTCCAGTGGTCGGAGCAAGCGCGATAGCGGCACAGGTTGGTTAGGGTGAGGGTGACACACAGTGGGTGTGAGGAATGGAAAAGGGAATACTCCGTGCTCGTCAGTGTCTTCTAAAAGTGCGAAAGGTCAGGTTGCTGAACGGGACGAGCCAGCCAAGGGACAGTCATCCCATCGAGTGTCAGAAATAGAGAGGGAAGGGGAAGGAGCTGGAGCTGGAGCGAGGGGAGGCTATTCGAGTACGAACGAGTAAAGGGGAAATAGTAAAGGGTAGAGGGTTTCAGCAGAAATAATGCGAGATGAGAAGATCTTCGTTGGCAGAGCGTATAGGTACTGTACCGAGTACCTAGGTCGGTACTTGTACGCATTTAGTAGTAGGTCTTCTCAGCTCAGTATCATCTATATCTATCTATGTCTGACTATATCTATACGTGCCGACAACCTTGATCCCAACTATCCCCCTTGGTACCTAGGTGACTATACCTAGGTGACTATCAGACAATTCAAGACGAACTTCATCTGATGCAGTGATGCAGTGATGCCATCCAGTGCCTGGGGACTGCGTGGGTACTCGGTAAAAAACAAGCACGACGAAGCACATCCGAAATCGTGGAAAATATCAAATCTCCTAGAGTGTTCGCTTCGTTAAGCGTGGTCGTTGAATGGTGGAGAGCTGATGATGCGGCGGCGAAGACAGAACCCAGAACAGGCTCAGCAATGCCAAGTCGACAGGGCGAGGGCCAAGGGATTGCTAGGGACCTGCTAGGGACTGCGCTTCGATTTGCGTGGGGAAAGCTCGAGGGACCCCCCTGATGACGGATGACTGATGACACAACTTGCCAGCTTAGCGCCCCCAATCGAACGGGAAGGGACTCTCCAACAACTCAACATCAACGACACTCCGTGAAGTTGTGGTGTATCAAGTATAAAAAGTATATAAAAATCGTTCTGACGGCGCTTGAGAAGGGCGGACCATCATCTGAAAGAATGGCAACAACCTGATCTCCCCACCTGCTCTATTTCTGATCATGACATGGGGCACGTCAGACAGGCAGCCAGGTTAGGAAGCAGAATTGCCATATCCGGTCTGACTGGACCAGCTTGGGATTGGTTGCCTCGAGTGTCTCAACCCTCTATTTTACTTCGTCCCAGGCGAAAAAGTCAATGGTGCGGCTATTTGGCTCATGAGGGGGAGAGGTCGTCCTTTTCTCATTGGGTGTGAGAGCAGGAAATACTTGCCAATGGCCAGGGCAGCTACAGTACACCCTCCAACCGCATTTTGGTGCATCCAGGTGCATCACTAAGTCGAAGCTCACGCAAAGTTACACCGCAGCTGGCAGCGACAGCATCCACGCCCGAAACTTCCCTACTAGGCCGCCGAGGGACGAGGTATTTTGCACTCACCACCACCACCACTTTTCCTTCTCCAGTGCAAGTGCCTCCTCCGTATGTCAAGAAGTTGATCCGTCACTAGAGAGGAAGAGGAAGGAGCATACGGAGACTCGTGGATCGATATCTCACTACGCCGAGTGTCTGCCTCTACCTCTACTGTATCTACGTAGATACGTACGAGGAATCACGATAGCATTTTCCCATCCCATTCCCATTACCATTATTGCCAATCCAAGCCAACCCCCTCCCTTCCTTAATCGGCAACGGATATCACTCCGCTCTCGCTAGCCCCAGCATACTCATGCTAGGTATGCTCATGCTCTCACTCTCACTATGGCTTTCTAGGTCGGGGATAAATGTAGGGGAATGTAGGGGAATGTAGGGAAATGTAGGGAAATGTCAAGGTGGTCCAATGCCCAAAAATTAATCAATGTGGTATTACGACGGCCTGTTGCTTCCTTCTTTTTCCTCTCCTGGCGCATGAGTACCTATGCTGCCCTGACCTGTCATCGCCTTGCTCAGGTCTCGTTTCTGGTCTTGGACTGCATTATTGTACTGTACGAGTACTGTACGGCCAGAACAGGGAAGAGAACAACATCCCCGTCCAGTCCTTCGCCGCACTTCATCCGCCTGCAGCAGAGACTGCAGAGTCCGTACTGTAAGCACAGAAACAGCCTCCGCCCCCCACTATCAAGAACCATACCATGCCATCGACAGCCTCACTATCTCTCCTCGTTGCCTAACTTCTTCTCACCTTTTAGCCCCCCCTTTGCGAACCATTTTGCTCCCAACCAGCGAACACAAGTGACCACAACATACTCAGGCAAAAGCTGCAAAATCACCAATGCATCCAAGTACCGCATCGATGGTGCTTGGTCCTTGGTTGCCTCATCACCCCATCCGTCCAAGTCCCGTCGCACGCGGCTCACCATGACACCACGAATGTCAACGACCGCAATATGAGCCGCATGGTCCGCCCCTCGCTCTCGTCTACCATTCGACGGGAACCTGGGAAGAATCACGACGAGGGTCCGAGGGGGTGAGGTCTGACGGCGCGCCGCACTTTCATGAGCCACTACCAGCCTCTAATAGTTCGTAGTGTAGCTACGCTACCAGGTGCCTGCTCCACGAAACTCCACCCTCGTCTCCCCACCAACTTTTCATACCATCCCCATCCTTCAGGGGGTGTATGAGGTGCAACTGGACTGGACTGGTAAATCAGATTTTGTATCGTCTGACCATGCGAGCTTGCTGGTAGACTGGTAGGCTGGGGTGGGAGCTCCCGCAGACCCCAGCCCAGCCATGACCATCCAGTAGCAAAAACATCCCATCCCATCCCATCCCATCCCATCCCATCCCCTCTCCTCTGTTTCGCTGCCTTTCGCAGGCCAACAAGAAACGAGATCCTACTTCACAATGCTTGCCAGCAGTCACGAGCCTGTGCAGTGCAGTGCAGTGTGGTACTCTACTGTAGTATTCATAGAGCTCCGCACTTTGCTTCAAGTACCGTATGGTATGCAGTACTCGAGTACTCGCCATATGATACTGTAGTCGAATCATCATTTCCGACCCATCGATTCGCTGAAACTACCCAGGCATATGAACCTCTCTCTACTCCTACACCCTATCAGTCGCGTGTGTCGGAAGGATTTCTTTATCTTGTTTGGCTGCATCTAATCTAATCTGCCGTGACGAGGCGATGCAGTGGAGTAGTAGTGACGGGTGGCAGGCAGGCACACTTACAGAACGGTAGAGAGTATGTATGCTACGGTCCCATTCTCCTTTTCTGCTTTCCATTTTTTTCCTAAGAAGGGTTTCATATGGTGCCAGCGGATTGACAATGAGTGACTTGAGTTACATAGCGAGGTGGGATGATTTGTAACAGTAAGGACGATCAAAAGGTTTCCGAGGGGATGAAGCAAAGCTGCTCTGCCATCTATATATCCAAAAGAAACTGTAAAAGTCTAGATGAGATGGGACCTCAAGGATAGGATGATGTATCATGTGGATTTCATTTCATTCCTATTCTATTCTATTTCATATTCTCCTATTCCTACTCCTACCTCGGACCTAGGTAGGGTAGTCAGATTTTCCTTCTCCTGTACTTATACGATACCGTAGTCTATAATTTATTATTTAGGGGGGGAGGAGAAGAGGGGGTTGAATCAGGATTACGGGTATAAGTAGATGAGGGGTGGGTATATATACTTATACTTAGATATGATATATGATATATGATTTAGTATAGCGAAGTACCCTTATTTCTATTAGTCTTTGTTGTTGTTTTTTGTTTTGATTCTACTTTTTTGGGATTCTCTTGTGAGATATATCATATATGGAGGGGATTTTGGGGGTTTTGATAGGGAGTGGGGAGTGGGGGGTTAGTATACTATGTTTGTTGGGATTCTGGGATGGAAATGGGGATGGAATGGGGATGGGATGGGGATAATTTGTATACTTGTATAGATGGGTGTATAATAGATGGGTGGATAGATATATAAGCAAATAAATAAATAAGCAAATAAATAACTAACTAACATCATCCTTCAAAAATCATACAAATAAGATCTTGGTTTAACCGTTTTATAGATAAGGTAAGGTAAGGAAGGAGGTGAGCTGATATATATATATATAGAGTGACTTGGAGGCTGGAGCTTTGGGATTACACTTATACTCGTATTTGTACTTGTACTCGTGAGTGTGAGTATAAGTGTAGTGTTTGAGATTTCTTATAGGGGTGGGATGGGGTGTTTCCTTGTGCTGGTTGGTGTAAGTGAGTTTTCTTTTTTAACTGGGTTTTTTTGACTGGGTGTTTGGGGGTTTGGGGTGTTTGGGATGTTTTGGGATGGTTGGCACTTGTGTGTTTTATGAGGATGAGTAGGGTGTTTGGTTGGTTTTGTGAAGGGTTTGGGTGAGAGGGAGGGTATGGGTGAGGGTTTGAGAGGGTTTGAGAGGGTTTGAGGGAGAGGGAGGGTGTGGGGTGAGGTTGGGGTTGGGGTTGAGTTTGTGAAGGGAAGGTGTGGAATCTGGGATTGGGTATCTGGGATCTTGTACTTAATTGATGGGAAAGAATGTTGATCTAAATGGATTTAGAGTTATTTAGAAGTGATTTCATCTCAGGGGTAAGTACTCGTCTTCTAAATCATTAGCCGATTTAACTCAGCAGCCTTAGCTTAGCTTATCTCGCCTCCGCTAACCTCATGGATTTCATTCCTTCCCTATTTCTTTTGGGAGGTGAGATGTACGTGTAGGTTTACTCTATTCTAGGTACTCAATTAGTGAAATATACGAGTAGATGTTTTGGATCGACGAATCGAGGGGTTGTGGTCTGGGTATAGGTATAAGGGTGGGTACGTATTTCTAGATGTGTGGGTAATGGATATCGTTAGATTGTTAGATTGTTAGATTTAAGTGA
>LT855409.1:1715859-1772824 GCA_900184765.1 Hymenoscyphus fraxineus
AGGTGATACGTAGTGAGTGTTCTTTGGGATTAATCTGTGTAGTTAGGGTGTTGTTTTGAGGTTTAGAGAGTTAGGTGGAGATGGGGGGGTGGGGTTATGAGGTGGGATTGTGAGATTGGTATTGGGAGGTGGTGAGTTTGGTGAGGTGATAAGTTTGGTGAGTGTTCTTTGGAAGTAATATTGTGTAGGCGTTTATTCTGGGTTGGGATATTAGGTGGGGGTTGCATAGGGAAGGAGAGGGGGAAAGAAGTGTGTGTTGCTTCGATTCTGGTGATGCCATGATGTTATGATACTATGGTAGGGATAGAATTCTGGGATTGAGGTACTCTTTGTTTTGTGGAGGTTTTCTTATTTTATTTTATGTTTTTGGAAAGGAAGGAGGATGAAAGGAATGGTTAGCCTAGATTAGGTATGGGTTAGGGAGTAGTAATTATCTGTTTTTAAGGAGGCTTTAGAGGGTTAAATTATAGATGTAAGTATATTAAATACCAAAGATAAAAAAATACGGCAGTTAACTAGAATACCACTTAAAATATCTTCAATACCTGCGATGCCTCTTGATTAGTCCAACTGAGTCTAAGGCAATTCAGGTGGTCTAAATTCAGTTTCTCACGTAAGAATATTCTAGGTGAGTTTGGTGAATCAGATATTGTTCTTACGTACTGTATTATACCTCCTGTCCGTCGTTTTGAAGTGTTCCCTAAACTTGTTACGAAAGGAATACTAAGAGTCTCTATGAATGTCACCTTACGAATTAGTCTAAAGAGAGCCCGCCGCGAATAGAAAGCTTAAGAGAAGATGGGTTTTAAAAGAGAGAGAGAGAGAGAGAGTTTGCGGCAAAAGAGCCTCTACGAGTTGGTTAGGAATAGAGCTAATTACTCCTTTCATCATGTTGTACGTGAACTACTATATTAGTCTGATGAACGGCAAAAATGACGATTTATGTTCAATCGTTAGTCGATACAAGTCACATTAATAATCAATCAAATGAGGCTTATTGTTAGTTTTCTTGTATATTGCTGGCTAGCTTTAAGTGCTTATAATTCGCCCACATATAAAGTAAGTGGAAAGCGAAGAATAAGCACCCTCGGCTACGCACCCCTTACGGGGGCAGGTTGACTAACTAAACGCTAAGTGGTCAGACTTCGACTATATTACTATAGACTAATTCGAAGGCTCTATCTAGCGAAACACGAAGTATAAGGTCCAAACCCCTCCCAAATCGCAAGGCGCAAGGCGAGCCCTCTAGCTAGGGGAGTGTGGGTAGGACAAAAGAGCTCATAAAAGTATAGCTGACGATATGGTGGATATTGGTGGTGGTGTTAAAGGCATGTAGTAGTAGCGGGATGGGATATATCCCACCATACGAGTAGCTTACTAAGCCTTTATCCTCATTTACTATAAATCCTGCCATGTATTAACTGAGGTACTCTTGAATATATCATAAATACCTGAAATACCCTTGTTTTGTAATTATTTGTAACTGGAATACCCCTAAATTCGACCATATAAAATTAGGTGTATCTCAGGTATTTATAAGTACTTAACACGTATCTAAGCTAATTACCGGAACACAATGATGTTGAAGTGGAGCTTAAGAATCTCAGATACTGAAAATGGAATTGTGATTACTTTCCACCAAGTGCCCGTAGAGAATACGCACATCTTCTCTGTATCTCCTCGACGGTCCGGCGTAAACTCTGACTAGGATTAAGTACCCTCGCGTAGAATTGTTTAACGTATAATTTCAGGTTAACTCTGATACCTTATCAATGCCAAGCTATCAATTGTACTGCTTTTTGGGAAGGAGATATATAGTTACAGGACTAGAACGTGACTATATAATTCTAATATGTGTATTTAATCGTTAAAATAGAAGTACTTCTCTTTGTATTATATATAATCATATACTGAATCTTAATTGGGAAGAATTAGGTCAAGAACTTAGACTAAGCGATTCTTTATATTAGCAGACGTTGTAAATCTTAGTACGAATCTGTATGTTGTTTTTCTACCTAGGTTAGTACGTCTTTGACCTACTTTCGAGTCTGGCCAGGCGCTGCAGGAGATAAGAGCAGGAGTGTTATGCGAGTGGTAGTTCTATTACAAGAAGACTAATTAGGCGGTAGTTGTAGAGTTATTAGCAATTAGGTAGTAGTTTAGTCGTTTACAGGGGTTTACAGCGGTTTTGATGAGAGATTAAGATAACAGATGTGAGTTTGTTAGATACTTTGTTGAAAGATTGTTACAGTACGAGACCTCCTGTCTCTCCTGCCTGGAGCCTGTCTCGGTTGCCTGGGTGGTTGCCTAGCATTCTAGCGGCTTCCACTCGGTCAGGGTCGTCTTATAAGACTCCCTACTTCTCCCCTAGCTAGCTCTTCACTCCTTAGTCCACTTTTTACAGCTCATTCTGACAGTCTCCTGTTTTGTCNAAGATAGTGTCAAGGTGAAAGTTGGGGATGATAGGAACTGAAAATAGAACTTTGATCACCTGTATGTAGTGCTCATATAGAAAACCCACATCTTCCGAGTGAGTATCGCTAGCTGTAGGAAATCTTTACCTTGAGTCAGGAAGATTTTGACTAAATAAAAATCAACACACTAGGGCCGTACTCAATGTAAAGAAAAAAGAATCAGCTATGATCTTGAACATTTCAATTGTTCCCAAAACCTTTTTTGAAATTGTACTGATGTAAGACTACTTAGGAAATCGACCCCAAAAAGAACAACCCAGCCTAGACTCCCATAACTCTCACTTGCATTATCAGCACCAAAAAAAAAAGAACAAAGTTGTGATGGACGATGATGAATGAATCTCCACACGATGAAAATGGATTAAAAATACAAAGATTTGAAGCGAATTTTCGAAGGTTGCACCCCGTGAACAGTAAACAGTCCTCTCAGCCTCCCAACTACCTCCCAAGCACACATCACCAGAAGCCACGGATCCTTAGAAGCTGTCCAGAGCAGTGGCCAGGCATAGGACTTGACCGAGACCCCAGTTTTCTTTCTTTTCGTGTTTGCTGTCAAAGTCGCGATGAGCCCCGTCACTGATGGCTTGGATGTGGTCTTCGCATTTCCAGTCGTCGGAACCTTCGCGCTCGCCTTCGTTGTTCCAGCTTTCGTTATCGTCGAACTCTTCGTCTGTTTTGATGTGGATTTCGATTTGGGCCTTGACCTTTGAATCTATGTAAGGAATTATATTTTGTCTCTTCATTTTTAAGATCCCGACTCCCAATCCCAAATCCAGTGTGCCATACATAGTCGCTTGAATATAGTTGGGGACTCTGCAATAATTGCTGCACAACTGGTCAGCAAGAATGATCCGTGTGTGGTGTTTAAAATACCCACAATGGCTCTGTTTGGCATCTCCTTCCATAGCACTTCTTGATATCCCTGGTGTCACACTTTTTGCCGTCATTTAGTGAACCTTGAATCATGTCGGTAAGCGTCGTGATTTGCCCAGCTCCCTCCTCGCTAGCCGCATCGAAATACGAAAAGCCCGAAGTGGTGATGGTGACAGATCCTTCGCTGATGCGACCATAGTTTGCAAATTTGATATCAAACTTGGCAGGTGACCCTTCATCACAGCCATTCACGTTGCACTTTGGTGCGACATATTTTAGTACCAAAGTCGGTATATCGGCATCTCCAATGTCCACCTTGAGTACCGTTAGTCACCAGTGGAAGTTTTGTGGGGACTGGCTTACTGAGGTGTTCCCAACTATCATGCTGAATCTATCTGCGTTGGGTATCTGTGCCAAGGCAGTAGGCAACATTCCAACAACGACGAGACCCGCCGATAGCGAGTTCTTGAGGGACAACATTCTGAGATTAGGGTGCTGCAACCTTCTAGAAGTTCCAGGTATGGATGAAAAATAGCAAGGTAAGGAATGAAAAGAATGTAATGACAGTGCTCGTGATCGAGATTGATGCGATGAAGAATCCCAGTGGTTCGGGTCATCCATTCTATATATGCTACTGTCACTTTCGACCAACAATTTGAATTGTGATTCCAATTCCAGAAAAGATATGTGGAATCATCTTTTGGGGTTAAAGAACTTGGAAATCCATTCCAGGATGTTGGTAGGCGTGGAATGTGGAATTGTCGGCCAGGGCCTGGACAAAATCAAGCGCTCACTTATAACATTCTGAAGCATGTAGGTTTCAACTTTAAATTTCTTCAACGAGGATGACGTTGTTGGCTGGCTCGAAATTGGTTAAGGACACTAAACCTCGAGGCACACACGAGGTGTTCACATTTACAATTACTTTTCATGTGTGCATCACGAACCGCTCTCCATGTCAAATTTACAAAGAGAAGTGCTACTCGGGATACATAATCCAGAGAAAGCAGCATCACGGTCCCTGCAACCTCCTAGGTTCTCTTTTCTTCAGCATCTAACAAGCCCTATTGGACTTGGCTCATAAACAACCCGAATCTCCCTTCGTGGCGCCTCTGAACGGCAGGGCGTCATATCTGAAACCATTTGCATCTAGATCTCTGCTTTCACAGTAATTCATTATTTTAATGGCCCAAATGTAAGCACCAATCAGAGAAGAGGTAGTCCCCAATGCCATGTTTTTGTAAAGGCAATATTGTTGGATCTTCATGGGAGCCATGCCACGCCACCTTTGGACCAAGCATTGAATTTCATGATTCAAAGACTCTCGCTGTGAGATATCTTCTGTCGGTTTCCTCAACTAAACTTTGCATTACACATCAAGCTACCACGCAGTGTCTCGGGAAGTACATGCAATAGCCAACCCTTGAAGGCTGTCTATTTTTATTCCTTTAGTAGACCAGTAATCTGATAAATCAATCCTTGCTTTCGAGTGTTACGAAATAATTCAGGATCTAGCACTACCAACAGGTGAGAACTCATGAAGTGATTAGTGTAAAGTACGTAAGAGACGCAGGCATTACTCTGTACACACCTAAGTTATAAAAATCCTATCCTAAAGACTTCATACAACTAAATCAATTATATGAATAGTTTAGAATAATCGAATTTTTCACTCATGATTAACCTAGGTGAAATAGGACAATTGATTTACTTGTGCCGGACTTTTGGCATAACGGCTTCGATAGCGTGTACAGGCCTACAGCAATGACCAGGTATCTTACTCCAGAGCAGTTCGTTAACAAAATCTGTATTGCCTGTTTAGCTGGCTTTATTAAATCACTCCTATCGAGATGATCTTCGTGTTTTTAAAGATTAGGCAGTTGCGGGTTTTCTAGTCCCGCAGTATTGGCAGGAGAGCTTGACTTGTTCTGACTACTTTCTGGTATCTTGAGAGTGGGCTTTGAGGGATGGATTTGGCACCTAACGCTGCATTGTTTGTCTGTTTATCTCAATGAAAGAGACGCCTATAATAAACTTAACCTTCCAGCGCCGATATTCCAAGGTAGAACGGCAGCTGCCATTTCATAAAGAATCTTTTTGATCTCAAGAATATCTCGCTTCGATATCAAACAAGCATTATTGTAATAACTCATATAGCAGAATGGAAGCACTGTGAAAGACCACTAAAAAGTATGTGAACCGAATCCCATTCGTGCACGGTTCGCGAGGCATATCTCGGATACATGCGAAAATATGTAAACAATCCGATTTTCTGATTTTCTGTTACATTTTAGTATTACAGCATGACTTTTCAAGTTCTGCCAATCTTGTAGACTAGAATGTTGAATTGTGCTAGAATCCAGCCGCACCGGAAACTAAGAAGATACCGCCGATCTCTGTCCACTAATGATGATGGTCGACTAGCTATTTGTCACGTGATCTTCGCATAACTAGGTACGTACTTTATCAGATTTGCCGTGTTGGTGACCGATTTCCCGCATCTTTTTTTCAACTAAGCACCATAGCACATAAGATTATATTCTACTCGTGAAGGAAATAAGTTTCTGGCTTTTTCAGTAGCCTGGATCCACCGCAGCCAGGGAATCAGTAGCGGTAGGATTCCGCAGGTATCAATTGCCCGAATTTTACCAGTGCTCCGCAACAGTGGGGACTTCAAGTGGACGGTGAGTAAAAGGTCGCCAGTTCAAGCCTTCTCAGAGCCACTTGGCTTTCACAACTTGCAATTCTTGAGCCGCTTCGATACCGGTATCAGATGTTACCAATGAAGAATGCAGGAAATGACTTCCCCATTCACGAAGTTGGTTTGCAGTCTGGCCTCACTTCCTCAGAAAACGAGCAGATGACCAATAGCCAACAACTAGCTCCTCAAAAATCCACTGTCGAGAGTCATTTTGAAACCAAAGTCGTTACAATTCGACAAGTTGCTCCCTTGGTCCTCAGTCTCACTGCTGCAAATTTTCTCAATGTATGTTCAAATTCATTTCCAAATGCAGTTCGTTTTACTCATGTTAAGCAGACACTTTCTATCCAATGTGTGGTTATACTTCTTCCGCAAATTACCAAGGCGCTGGATATTCCAGCTACGCGGCAAGAATGGGTAGTATCAGCATACGCGTTGACATCGGGCTCATTTCTTCTACTCTTCGGAAAATTGGGTGACGTTTATGGGAAGAAAATTATGTTTCTGATAGGATGTTTTTGGGTTACTGCAACAGCACTTGGTACTGCTTTTTCGCCGGTTGAAGTTTGCTTGTACGTTTTTCGTGCACTTCAAGGCTTGGTATGTTCATCTACTCGTTTATACATAAAACAATATACTCATGACATGGAAAGGCAGCGGCTCTCACAATTCCAAGTGCAATCGGTATCATTGGTTATACCATACCTCCAGGGCGGGTCAAGAATTACAGCTTTGCCTTTTATTCCGGAGGCGCTCCAGTGGGGCAAGTAATGGGAAATCTCCTCGTAGGTTTCACTTTTTGAATCTTCGTACTGAACTAACAGTCAGTTCTCAGGGAGGTATAATTTCACAATACACTAAGTGGACAGTTGTTTTCTACGCAGTCGCCGGGACTTCATTTCTCATAGGACTTTGTTCATTGTTTGCAATACCAAAGGAGCCATCAAGAGGAGTAACCAGTGATTCTCAACCACGAGCGTCAGGTGTCGACTGGTCTGGGGCATTTCTATATACATCTGGAACACTTCTTCTCCTTACCGGATTATCCGAAGGCACTTCTCAAGGATGGAAAACCCCTTCTGTCATTGCGATTCTCATCCTTTCCGCCATTTTCTTGGTCTTGTTCGTCTTCTGGCAGCATCATTTGGAAACAAAAACGACTCAAGAGCCCCTAATGAAAGTTTCTACATTCAAGACTGGAAGATTTTCCGTGGCCATGGCTATCGTTTGTTTGTTCTCCGGATCATTCACAAACTTCTTAGTCTATTCCACATACTTGTAAGGAGTCCCAACAAACATTTTATGAAGCATTACTGAGTCTCCGTAGCTACCAAGATTATCAATTGCTTTCGCCACTTCAGACAATGCTTCGTTTCATACCCCTGGGTGTATCTGGAAGTAAGTATCCATTAGTCTCTTTTTTCGTCTTTACTAATTCGTACAGTTTGCTGCACAATCGCGTCAGGTTATCTCCTCTCCCGTATAAAAGGAAATTACATCCTTATCTTCGGTCTCCTCGCTGCCGCAATCGCAAACCTTCTCTTCGCGGTTCGCATTCCACCTTCAACGTCATATTTCGCCTACGGCTTACCAGCCATGCTTCTCGCAGCCATGGGGGCTGACACAATATACCCTTGCCTCGGTTTATTTGTTACTCAAGCTTTGCCACGGAAGGACCAAAGCCTTGCTGGAGCTATGTTTCAAACAGTTGCCTCACTAGGACGGGCTATGTTTTTGCCTATCGCTGCTGCGCTTCAATATGGTATCCAGGATCGTATAGTACTGGAAGGTCAAGAGGAGAGAGCTGCTTTACTAGAAGGACTCAGGGCTGTGGAGTGGTTTTGTTTTGCTTTAGCGGCGTTCTCGCTTGGGATGGCGGTTGTAGGGTTGAGAAATATTGGAAAGATTGGTTTGCTGAAAAAGCTTGGGAATGTGCAGTCTGGGGTGAAAGAAGGAGATGTAGAGCAAAAGTAGAAAAAGAAATATACTTATTTGCTTCAAATTGTATTTTACTTCTCCTCCATAAGAGAATATGGTGGTATACATCTTTTTCAATGTTCCGCAACTCTCCCGGTAGATTTGCTTCAGTGATGAACCTAACTCATTTGGATAAGGTGCAATGTGCTAGATTTACAAAAGTCATACCGGAGTACTCCAGGTCAGTGTGTAGGTCACTAGTTGTTTACGAATTTAGAAAACACTTCCTATCGGTTATATTGCCTAACACGAGGCTTTCTCGAGTGTCTCCACAAATTTCAACCCGTCGAGGGCAGTATACGAGGCAGTCGAGTGACTTTACTATTCCCCTTTTCTCTACTTAATATCACGTATAACAGCTTCCAGAAAGTCTTCTGCTACATGTGTCAAAGGAAATCATTGCTCTATGTACTCCGTAAAGCATAACTATCTCATAGAACTTTTCCCCCAAAGATTATGAGTTGCCCTTACATGTTCATCCTCCCATTGGACCCTTAGCTTGACGAAATCCACCACAGCCTATGTGTAACGCTCTTGAGCTGACGTACCATTTTGGCCAAAATCGGTGTTTTCTATTTCATTTCTTTAACATCACTTGAGCCCGATCCGTTCTCGAAGTAAATTAAGGACCCTCCCTAGACGCCCTAAGCACCTCTTAACAAAGTCATCCACCAAGGAGAATCATTCTTGTTAATATCTTCAACTAGAGCAGGGTCTCTGACTTGAAGAGGATCAGGTGCGTCCACTACAATCACTTCGGGTACACCTGGCTCCTCCCAAGGAATCGCCGGACGAACAACATCAAAGTCCTTATTGCAAAGGGTACAAACCCGAATTCTCAAAGGGTTGTTGTCCTCATACTCAACATCAAGCCACTTCAATAAGCATGAATGACCATAGCAGTGGTTACAAGGCAGTCTAAAAGGACATTCGGGGCCATCCATTGGGAACTCATCGAGAGCATCTGCGTCTAATGTAAATTCCTCTTTGCAAATAAGACACTCGCGATTATCAGCATCTAAATCGGAAACCTTGAGTTTTTCGACGATATTATTAACTCTGGTTATAATGAGGTGAAGTCGTGGCGTGGTGTCGTATGGGAAGTGTTCTCGGTAAACAGCTTCGCTGCTTCTGCTCCAGAATTCGCGATCAGCCATTCGGAGAGCGTGGTGTACTAAACTTCGTTTTGTTAGTATTCTACCTTGTAGGGCTTTTTTGAGAAGTTATAAATGAAAGAAATCCTTACTAGTAAACCATGAGGTGCTTGGAAGTCAATTCAGTGGCCCAAGGGACATGAATATGTATGATATTAACAGTCTCACGGTTGGCAGAAGGGCTTTCATCGTCATCAGGAGCTTCATCTGCATGCTCAGGGGGTTCGTCGTCGTTATCGATTTCGTCTCCTGCTTCTGTTGCTGCGTTGTCGTCGGACCCAGGACTCGGCTCTACGAATTCCCAGCCCCAGTTCTCCCAGATTCGTTCATAGAGGATTCGATCCAAATTTGCAAGCCAACGGTAGTCCTCTAGATTCAACGGATGTGTTACGGGCAATACAGGAGGTCCTTGGATAAGCTCCATTTGGCCATTTTCGTGCACCTTTCCGACCACGGCGATCCAAGAACGATCATCCAACTTTCCCACAAGATTCTCTTCCAAGTCCAGGTTCAAGACACGGTCTGCTTCGATGCGTTCTGCATCGCTTAGTGGGAGGTAGAATTCGTTATTGGGTGGTGGGGAGCTTATATTGCGGCGAAGGGGGCAGTTCCCTCGTGGACAGCCACATCCCACAGGATGCTGCTTGATACTATCAAGCATACACGTAGGACAATATTGCTCCATCTTGATGAAGACGTACTCGCGTTTTGTGCATTTATTTCCCGGATTTTCTGCTTTCGTTGCGCATATACCCTCGTATATGCCCTTGTTTACATGACTTGCTCTGTGTCGGCACTGCGTGTACACGTGAGCCCAGTGGGTACACATAACGAAGGCTTTGGTTGCAATTTGCGGTTTGTTTGAGAAGTTATGCTGTAAGTGTTCTGAAATTTGTGAGAGTATATGAGGTGGACAGTATGAGAGTGGATCTCTCTGTCTTTCTGTGTCGTTGAAAGATGATGGCTAGCATAGCTCTACGCGTTAACATTTGTAGGTAAACTCTTGCCAGCTATAAATCAAAACAGAAGATGAACGAATCTAAAGTGAATCGACAGACAGACGTATAGTAACGCGCTCAGGCCAACACTACTACTTGATATTCACGCTCAATTTGTATCTTTCCATTCTATTTATGGTCCACAAAAGCTGCAACAGGTAGCTCTGGTTCCTTGTGCAATAATAGCAATAGATAATATCCTTCTTAGGTCATTCAAAGACAGTTCTTTCAGAATATTCTAGACTAAGCTTTTCATTAATCTTGGATTTTTCAAATAACAATTACCTGCCTTACTTTATGAAGCTAAAATATTCAGAGAGCGCTCTTCACGAGGCACTTGCCGGGTTCTCAAGCATTGATGAAAGAGTAGTTGCTTTGTAGGCGCTATCAATAATATTAATGCTTGTATGGAATGGTTGGAGCTTATCACATTTAAAACTTGTCAGTATCCTGACTTCTCAAGCATGCTAAAGTATTTGGAGCATTTACCAACAACTGCGGTTCCCCAAAAACCTTGGGGGAAAAAAGAATTAGTGTAATTAGGACAATGACTGTTTCTCAAAACCCTTCTCCGTGTTGTGTATTGTTGTATGTCCTCCGAAAACTAATATTTGGAAACAGTAGAACACGATTGAACGACGAGATTGTAATCTGGTACGATCTATTGAAGATGACTTGAAACATTCCTTGTGTGCTGATAAAACATGGGGAAATTAGTACGGAGTGGCAGTAAACATTGGCAAATCTTGGATCATGAGTCTTCTGATTGGCGTAGAAGCGAAAGCTCTTGGTTTCACGTGATGTGCCCCTTTTTATCTCATAGTGGGTTGCAACGTTAATCAGGAGACGTCATCAAATCCCAAGAAGCTCAAGGTACAAGCACTCGTGCTGTTTTTCCAAAAGAAACTTTCATAGACACGAATAAAGACAATCCACACGTTGCACCGGCTATTTCTACCACACAATCATACAAGGATTACACACATAGAATACGCCGCACTTCCCGTATCAAGCTCAAGAAATTCATCAAAAGTAACACAGCCATTGGCCAACTATATCCGCCAATGTTACAGAGTACAGATCTATCAACTCCCGCCACCCCAGACAAACAACATAACATTGCCCGCTGTTCCCCACCCCTAAGCGAGGCACGATCCTAGTACTTGCCGGATAACGCATGCACACCCAACTTGAACCAGCAATAAAATCTTCCGATAGTCAGATCGCTCACACTAATCACTAAGATGATAATCCCCACATACCAGGATAAAATGCGAGAGTCAACCCCTCCCAGGATCCGCATCGGCAGCTGCCTCCCTCAGGTCCGAGAGCCTCCCCTACAGCCGGGGAAACGTGCAAAATGACGGATCTTTATGATTTGAACGGCTCATTTCGGCGGGAAACCATATTTCAGGACGGAGACCGGGTCACTTGAAGGTCTTTGCTTTCGAGTCCTGACGGAAAGATATCAAATCTGCCAACATCCATGTGAGAGAGAGGGAATGCTTGGATTTGTCAACACCTTCTACGACAGGCAAACTCATGGTGTCCCCATTTTCTCTCACCGTAATTTCACTCCCTTATCCTGCAAAGCTGATGATGAAAGACCAAGTTTCGAAATTCCAAGCTCAAAACCATTTACCAGACTTCTCGCGCACTACGAGCCTGTTATTTTCATTCCCAGACAATCAGCTTCTTGTCGGAGTGGTAAAAGGAGTTTTCGATGGACATACGTGATTCACTTGCGGGGACATCTGCGGGAGGCAAAAGCAAAATTGTAGGGTTTATATGCTTGAAATGTAAGACCTGACGTTGGAATTTCCATGTCGAAAAGGCTAGCTAGGGTATGCCTCCACATGCAGATCGCTAAAGTCCTGCATGTTCTGTGCAACAACCCGAAAAGCTGGTCAGTGTTCATGGATCGACCAGCCATCTTGCCCCGTTTCGTGTGACTGTTTGTGTACGTGCCGCGTGCCGAGCTGTCCTATGTCTTTGGGGATTTGGAAGAGTATATTCAGACGATGATTTTAGATATAGAAGCTTTAGTCACTGGACATCAAAGTCTGCGTGGTACGAATGGAGTATCCAGTAGGATTGATTGGACAATTGTTCCAGGTGATTGAAACGACTGAGGTGGCAAGGGAGCGGGTAACAAGGGGAGTCATCCCGTAGAGGTTTGGGGGTAGGGGCCTAGTATGGAAATCGCGTGGTCCCTCAACTCAGTTGTTCACGGCACGTGGGCAGAGTATGCAAAAGATACTTCGCAACCACAGGATTCGGAGGTTACCGGAATAAATCCCCCTCTCACTCCTACAAGTATCTTCCACACTGTGACCAAAGCGGTCAAAACTGCAGAAACTGGCTCAACTGTCGCCTCCAATTGGTCGTTTGCCTCCAGAATCTTAGTTGTCAAGCAGTCCAAGCTCGGGTCGACCTGCAGGAAGCCGGAGTTTGCTACGGTCAGAAACGTCTGGTTCGTAACACACGACAGAAGATTTGGCCTGAAGAAAGATCCAACTATTCCTCAACGATATGAGACACACGAACGAGTTCATTGCCTCAATGGCGGGCACGTGCATCGCAGGTCGGGTCATGCGGTATAGCCGCCATTTTTTACCGTGTTTATAAGTTACCAAAGGCCGATGGCATGCTAGCCTAATAAGGAAATTATTGGGGCATGAAAGATAGCCCAAGATCCATATGTTGGCCAGAAGCACAAAATATGATCAACATGCCATTCATTTCTCAGTACTCAAAAAAGAAGGCATGGTGTTCATCATCACAATTTGGTGACGGCACTGATCCGCCATTTTCCTTGCAAGGGGTTTTATAGGGCAATTCCACGCGCTATTGACAGCAAATGCAAAGAAAGAGGCACGGTCTTGCGGGAGTACTCCCTTCTTCGGGAACTCTAGAAGGCCAAAGTCTAAGATTGCCATCGATAGTATCACCAGGACTCGCCTGTATCATGATCTTACTCCCACCCAACCATGCAAGTCTTGAGCAGCTTACTACCCATAATATCCCGAATAGTCTTCTTTGATTTCATGCTTAAACTTGATATCCAATAATAGTCTTCTTCGACAACGAGACTTCTTGTCTGTGTATCATTCGACTGTATTATACGGTCGAATGAGACACAGACACGCACAGAGGGAGCTCATTGAGAAGAGAAATCTGCTTTTGAACATAGGTACGTACTTACAACTTACTGCTTCGTTGGCGGTGCAGCAGATGTATTATGACGATGGCAGAGTCGCTCAAAGCTCAGATAACTCTCTAATTCATAGACAGTGTTGTATTTTTCGCGCTTTGGAACGAAATAGAAGGGAGCGGTGGGGCATAAAGAACCAGTCAAATAACTTCCTCGAATACCAGAGCATAATCTGCAAGTCTAGAAAGCCTGGGCTTGCATTCTGAGCTAATTCTCGCAACCCAACTGCCTGCACAGATTCTGCTGTTGGAAAGCGATGCTGCATTGCATAGCGTAACTGACTGAGTTTGAGATTTCCAGGAATCTTGCTTCTGATGCGCATTAGGAGGAAATCTTGGTGTAGAGCTTCCGCGAAGCTACATACGAAGAAGAAGGGAGCGGTGAGGCGTTACCATGATGTTTATGAACGCAGAGCCCCGGATTGTCTTGAATGACTTCGAAACCTTTGTTCCAGTCTATAGAGCGGAGCTGATGCATCAAAGGCTTGTTGAAATGACGAACAAAAACAACGATGTCAAGTTCTGGAATGGTTTTGGGTCTGTGGCTCCATCGCAGCAGAATGGCAACTGGAATCAACGAATACCAGTAGATGCCTTTGGCAGTGTCGAAACCCCACAAGTAAGAGCCGCTTTCCACAAAATCAAGAAAAGGTGTAATAAAAACAACTAATAAAATAAAGGTGCACAACACAAGTTATGAAAGATACTTTGTTGAAGAATCTCCAACTTCTGTGGCTCCTCCTGCAGTGAGCCATCTACCAAGGGTAGGCTCATATACGATTTCGACTCAACAAGAACAGACTTACAAGAGATCGTTGATGCAGCATCATGCTTCGACAGGTATGATGAATCAGTTCCAGGAACAGGACCCAATGCTTGCAACTCCATATCATCGATGGGACTATGGACGAGATGGCTTGACGGAATTTGCGGCCTCTCAGTCAGGATATCAGGGATTTCCATATAACATGAGTTCGAACGAGACAGATATCAAGCCATTTGGTCTGCAATCGTCTGTTTCCTCAAATCAGCCCTCTTATGCAAATCAAGGATCGTTACCAATTCCAGCTTACGATTCGACATATTCGACCTATGTGCCGACGAGTACGCCCCTGGCTTCTCAACCCTCAACAAACTACGACATGGCAAGCTCCAGCACAGATGAGCCGGCGTGGATGCTAGCATCAAAGGCCCCTCTCTGTCAAAATCCTTTTGGGTACCCTCCAACTCACCATGGCTTGCCACATTCAGTAAACACTTCCAGCCAGCAACCGCTACAGCAGCAGAGCTATCTATGGGATTCGAATGCCGATGCCGACATCATAAAGTGGAATCCGCATGCTGATACTCCAAGCACCATCTCCCCCAAACAAATGCATCTAGCAAACGTTTCGCCGCCTGCATCATTTTCGTATTCTGCCTCTGGTCCAGAAACCTCGTCAACTCAGACAGATTCGTCCAGCGGCGCTGAGGATTCAGATTATCCGGCATCTGAGAACTTGAATGTTCTCAAAGAGCCAACCCCTATTCGTCCAACACGTCAAAAGCTTCCAGACTGCCCAGGTCCCCACAGGCAAGCACCAATTTTCCCAAGCAGTGACTACAGATCAAACACCAAGGGCAGAAAGGATCCTGTGCCGAAGACCAAATCAAATAGACACAGCCGGAAAAAAAATCATTCAAATGAAAGCGGGAGAACGCCAAAAATCGAAAAGATTTCCAAGCATGCGGCGGATTCAAGGTCTCAAAACTCGACGCCAAAAAAACTCCAACCAAATGGCCCAACACCAACATCGGATTGGAATGGTACTCCACAAACGGGCGCGCAAACTCAAACCGTGAACCCACAGAATGCCAAAGACCAATTCCTTGTTGAGTCTAAATTGGCTGGGATGTCGTACAAAGACATCCGCCGAAAGGGGGGCTTTACTGAAGCGGAGTCAACATTACGAGGCCGCTTCCGCACTTTGACAAAACACAAGTTAGCTCGAGTACGAAAGCCGGCATGGACTGAAAATGACGTGCGTTTATTGCGATCCACTAAGTTATCTAAGAAGCTGACATTATTGTAGATTGCTCTATTGAGAAAAGCTGTCCGCAAGCTGACGCACGGAACCGATCCCAACCACTGCAAAGTTCCTTGGAAGCAGGTTGCCGAATACATCGCCAATAATGGCGGATCCTACCACTTCGGAAATGCCACTTGTAGGAAGAAATGGGACAAACTCCAAAGAGATTCTGGAGCGGAAATTGCAAGCGAGGACAAATTCAGATGAAACTTTGGCACCTCGGCGAGGGCGTGCTTTTCATTGAACGATACCACTGGATTTCGGATAGGGGCTTCATTTTGGAGCAAAGGTT
Organism: Hymenoscyphus fraxineus; assembly: GCA_900184765.1. NCBI lineage: Eukaryota > Fungi > Ascomycota > Leotiomycetes > Helotiales > Helotiaceae > Hymenoscyphus > Hymenoscyphus fraxineus. Next base: position 1,731,611 of record LT855409.1, read on the forward strand.
GCTTACAAATGTTCGTTATGAGAGGAAGCAGCGGGCGGTATACCGATGGCCCCCAATATATGTTGCAGTTTTGAAGAATCATTTTGCAAAGTTTGCCATTCTCCCTCACTCTTGACTAGCAATGTTCCACCCAACACTGTTCCATTGAGAGCAATCGGTCCAATTTTGTTGCCATCTGCATTCTCCATTTCCAGTCCTTCTGAAACCCGTGGACACAGAAGCATTACTCGATCCGTGAAGCCAAGGTTGTAGCTAATTGGAGATTCATGGTCTCTCGTGGACTTCGAAATCAAAGGAGTACCGGTGGGTGAGCTGATCTGATATTTCTCACTCGCTAGGCAGGCTTGTTGGTGCATTTTGACGTATAATTCATGGAGTTGTCCGGGGGTTGCATCACGTGAAATTTCCGAGGCAAAATACGTGAATGGTAAATCTAACCAGTTAGCAAGATTAACGCATCTTGAAGTCAAACCTACCTCTCTGGTTTAGGAGACTGTCAGCAAGTACGCTCCATTCTTCCGAAGGTTCTATTCCACTACGCATCGACTCAACGGGTAGGAATTGTATATGCCTATGCGCTTGCGAGGCACCGGAGAAATTCCCAGAATTGAAGAACCCAAATAATTCTTCCCCATTCTGTCGATAAGCATCCAAGCACTTGTATGCAGCCCCAATATCTGCTTCCTCTAGCAAGTCCGTTTGCTCCTTGAAGGTCGTGGTCGCAAGTATAAAATGATTGGGAATGACAGGGAATTTGTTTAGCACGAGGTAATGTGAAGGTTCTAAATTGGTGATGAACAGGCCTTTCTGGGGGGTTTCAAATGGATCCACGGGCTTAGAATTGCCTTCGGATTTCTTTGCCTTGGGCTTGTTCGCTAGAGTGGGAGAGAACCGAAGTTGGAACTGCGATTGAGGTCAGCAAAGAATGGAGATTTGATATTGACTCCGGATGAATTACGGGGAGATCGTTACACCGAAGGATAGAGACCTGTGTGGAATAGAAGGTCAAGTCCCCAGCCTCTTGGGCGGCCTTGAATTGCCTCCGTACAAGGCGCGGGAGAGCTTTCAATGACTCCATGTTTGGATCGGTATAAGAGGTATGGTCAAGGTGGAAGTCGAAAGAAGAGATCGCGTTGCCTGTGGCTATGGATGGTTTCACCTCGGCCCCACTACAGTACCTTGTGGTACCTTGGGGGCGTGCAGGAATGTAGGAGATCGTGACTTCTAATCACCTACATGCGCCGGAAAGGAAATTTTGACCTCGTCGTTCAAAAGTTCAAAAGATCCAACTAACCACGTTTTGATTGTTTGGAGACCGTCAGGGCAATTAGTGAATTTCTCTTGGCATGTCAGGTTCTAGCTACACGTGGCCGTCGTGGAAAGAGTGGGAGGAAGTCATCGATCTAGATATCTGGTTTGTTTACTCGAATTATCTCAAATGGTCTCAATTCTTCTAGAATTGCCGTATATCTCAGAAAGGTTTTCGAGTTTTGGAGCAATGAGGTTATTTACTGCAGGTACCTGAGCTTCTCTCATCTGTAGCGCTACGTTGCCATCTCACTCTCGACATCAGTATCTGATCCTTTTCGCGCTCCCGATCCATCCAATTCCTCCTACGCTCTACTCTGCCTAAAACAGGTAGTCACATCAAAGGGGTACAAATTCAAAGCCGCAATCACACCGAGTACCTTAATCGCCCCATGCTTGGTTGCGTAACTTTACGTAGTTGGAACCCTACAGAATTACTCAGCCGCAGCTTGTACAACCTCCCTCTTCCTGAACTGCAACAATCACATATCCTGTGCCTCCCTCGGTGCCTCTCTCGAGGCTCTTCCCTCGATGTCTTTTCGCCTGGCTCTCAAAGGCCCCGAACGGGTTCTTGCACTTACAATCTAACTATACTTGTATAACCATCAAGTCGGACTTGTTCAACAACCCAAGTGGCTCAGCAATCTCGCATTCATCACACATTCATTTGTGTTCATCGAACGTTCATTGGTGAGAAGACTAGCCAGTTGCCAGTTTACTTAAGATATTGGCCAAGCATGGTGACTGAATCTCATTGACGTTGCATTTACGAAAACACCAACGAGGCGACCCCTTTCTGTAGGCCACACTTTTAGCGAGGTGTAAGCCGCAGTACTTGACAATGGTTCCTGGACAAGGGTGAGCCACTCTCAGGCCTTCAGATGTTCATTCAACTCCCAAATATATCCTTTTGGGGGCACAGATCGACCTTCGAGGTTACCGCTTAGGTTCGTGTCGGTCAAACTTAGTCAATCACCTGAGAATACTGACTCTGAGGTTGCTGTGCCTCCTACTCCAGCCTTACGGGACCCTACTTTGGTCATACGGAGTATCACCGTGAGAGTCTTTTCGTTGCAATCCTTACTGTAGCCTGCATATCTCATCTTGTTAGAGGCTCCAAACCATCACGGTCAAGCCGAGGGGAGAAAGGAGGGTGAGATAAGGGGCCTTTCGTGATGAATGACTATATATACCGTTTTGGCCGTCTCATTCGTCCCATCTGCTCTTGGTTTTCATAGAAACTCCAATATAGTCACATTCCGTCAAGCACTACGGAGCACAAAAGTCCTCTCCAGCATTTATCTCTGACTGCTTACTCCTTCTCTTTGCATCTTTGTAAGGTCACTGCAGCAAAAGTACGTCAAAATGGCTTCAAATCTAGATCCTAAAGCCGCACCTGCCCCCACAGATACCCCCTCCTTCAGATCAGGCTCGCCAACACCCGAAGACTTAACAACACTTGGACATCCCCACATCCTCCGCCGCCTCCCAGACCGTGATCTCTCCATCGTAATCCACAGCCTCGGTGGTTCGCGTAACGTCGAGAGCCAAGTGCCCGTTCATCCAACCTCATGGCTCTACCCACCCAAGGGTCTTCCACCTGGACTCTACAAAGAAGTCGTTACTGCTAGAACTGGCGCGATGCAAATGTACTACGCCTTCTCCTTCTTCTTCAACACAAGTCTCGTCGTCCAGCTAGTTCTTGGTGCTCTCCTCACCGCTCTTGGTTCTCGAGCGACGGGCAAAGATGTCCTGATTACCGTTCTTGCTGCGGGGAACACCGTCGTCGCGGGATTGCTGGCTTTGATGCATAACTCGGGACTCCCTGATCGATATCAGAAGGATTGGGAGGAGTTTGACAAGGTGGAAGCGTATATGAGGGAGCTGATGGACACGGGAATTACGCTCAGAGATATGACTAGGGACGAATGTATTGAGGTTTGCTTTGCGAACTTCAGAAAGGCGAAGGATACCAAAGCTAGGAACTCTCCGTCTGCTTATTCGCCTACCGAGGGGGGAGCCCAGCCGATTGGTCAAAGTGGTCCTGTGCGTTTACAGTAAAGATTGGTGGTTATAATCGTTTCTGTTTTAATGGTTGCTTTTGAGTTATATGATATTTGATTTTTCGCGTGGAATTAACTAGATTAGATTTTCTCCAATGAAAAATTCGTAAGCAAACTAAAGAGAATACTCGCTTCGTTATTTCTAAGGAATATGACCACTCTTTCTACTTCTCAGAACCATGATCGTTTCTAGTCGCAATGTATTTTCTTAGCATCCATCTAACAGGGAAGTGCGTTGCTTAAAGTGGAGCTTTAGATGTCGTAACAGGCAACCGGTATATTTCATTGACGTGTATGAGAAATACGCGTATCGAACTTCCAATTCGCTTACCACATGCTCCACTCTACCGAATATGTCCAGATAATCGCGAGAAGAGGACCAGCCAATCACCCTCTACAAGCGATAGGACTAGGGAATACCTAATTAGCAAGGAGGGAAGAATCCTTGAAGAAATTGTATGTATCATACCACAAGGGCCTTTCGAGAGTTTAGAGAAAGGTAGATCCCCTGGGGATTTGGAGGGCTGGTTCACTCAAAGAAGTTGCTTGTGGCTTATGATTTATGGTTCAAAGGTAGACGAGGGTAGCATTATTCTGTACTTGCTTCTTATATACGCTTGTACCGTGAACGTTAAGATGTTGTATGTAGAAAATGGATTGACTAGATATTCTGATAGACTAGTATAATGTTATTCATAAATGCAGCGATCGATGGTATTGTAATTGACGGCAAAGTGATGGTGGTATATGCGTATTTGGTCTTTGGACCAGAACTAGAAATGATATGATCTATAGGACCATAGTTGCTGCTATGTAAAGTTTTTCAGGACGTGACGAATTACGAAACAATATCAAAAGCTATATCCATTCATTGCTCGTGACTGCTTTCGTGATCATCAACACATCATCTCAACCTCAACCTCAACCTTACTCAACAATTCCATCCACCATCCGCCCCGTATATACTTCCAGTAACATAAGTACTCTCTGGTCCCAGCAGGAAAGCGATAATGTTCGCCATTTCATCGGCAGTCCCAACTCTCTTGATCGCCGAAGGTAGATCAGTTCCCTCCTTCGGGTTCGCCTTGTGAGCTTGGTTCAACAACGGAGTTTGAATTGACCCTGGTGCTATGGCGTTGACTCTCACATTCCGGTGGGCATTCTCTTTGGCTGTTGAGCGAGTGAGTCCTATTACACCATGCTTTGTAGCTCCATAAGCTGCTGAACCAGCGAATCCTATATTTGTACGTTTAGTGAAGATTCGGGGAAAGAATGAAGAAAGAAAAGAGAAATGCATACCCATCACTCCCTGAATCGAAGATAAATTCACAATCGACCCCCCATCGGAAATGTTCTGCAACTCAGCACGAAGACAATACATCAACCCGGTCAGATTCACACCAATAATCTTGTGCCACTCGTCATCCTCCAACTCGGTCAGATTAGTAAGACCATGACGTTTTCCAATGATTCCTGCTGAATTCACAGCCCCATCGAGCTTTCCGTACTTGGAAATGATGGACGCAATCCATGATTCGACGTTCTCTCGTGATGTTACATCGAGTTTGGTGACCGTGAAGGGTACGGAGAGTGAGCTGAAATGCGCTTCGGCAGTCTGGAGGGAAGACGGATCAATGTCGCCAATGCAGACCGTTGCTCCTCGTGACGAGATGAGTTTTGCGGTTGCTAGTCCGATACCACTCGCGCCACCAGTAAGGGCGATGATTTTGCCTTGCATTGACATATTTTTGGTTTTGTTTGGCCGTTTGGGACCGATATTTAACCCTAGCCCTATTCTTACGCAATCAGTTGCGTGATGTTATGGCTTCAGGAAATCCGAAGTATTCGATTCAGGGCTTTTCTTGTGATTTTTGGGTCTTTTGGTGTTGGTAACAGCACGAACGTTGGTGAACAGTCACGGATGATTTGGATGTGAAATACCTATGCGGGAAGGCGGGGTCACCCCGCTTCCTCTCGCGTATAGAGACGCCGACATGAGGACATGGCCAACTCAAAAACGCTATAATTTCGGATGGAATAAGGTCTTTCACTCGGTGTCTCCATATACCTAAACAGTAAAAACATGTGCTACTGGAACCGAGACCGGAGTTTGCTTTGATCGATAATGTATAGTTTAAGCATTCGCCCAACTGTATTATATTTAGGTATGGCTTAACTGACGTGATTCTATTTGGCGTCTTGGGGGTACTCTCCTCTGCAGGCAAGCCCACGATATACAGTTGAAGCAGCAGTAAAAGATTCTTTGCTCTTGCTTCAGCTTCTTAGTATACGGTAGAGCATTGAATTACTTCTCGTGAGATATAGTGGTAAGTCAAAATTTAGAGGCTTGTGATAGACATTCAAGGCGACATGAAACTAGTCTTCTTATATCAACAAGCGAAGATTAAAAGGATTGAACTGTCGGCGTTAACTTGTTCTACACTTCTTGGAATATTCCAGCCCCTTCAACCTAGAAAAGAAAATACAGCGGTTAGTTTGTGTTATTTATGTTCCCTTTCTGTGGCATCTGCGGTAGATATCCACTAATTAGCGCAACTTGATTTGGAAAAAGAATTCTATCTATCTAAAGTATTCAAAACGGTTAATCGAGAGTCTTAAGACAATAATGTAAATGGTAAGCTAATTACTTATAATTAATCTTATGAGCAGTAGCAAGAATACGGTCTTTTGTACTACGACTCTTTTTCCCCCTACTAATCTATCTCTTTCCACAACAGTTCAGATTATAGATCTATCTTATGGGTGATTATTACTTATATGATTATTCTTATTATCTAAAAGCTAGAACTGAAAGTCTTCTTGGTTACTCCCAATATTCACATCAATTCAAGTAGGCAATTATCTTCAAGTTCCAGGGAAATCATTTTGATCATCCAATTCTGGTCTATTTATTTAATTGGTTTGCCCGAACCACGAGCAATCAGCTATGTTGACCAGTGAGTGTAGCAATTGGAAGAAATCAAAGCTGTGGGGAATTGTGCACTTATGCAGGTCTGCATTAGTTTTATGTAACCCCACCGCACTGTACTGCTGGCTGCACCTTCCCCATGTTTCATCTTTCGCCCCAGCTTTCACGCAGGTCATCGACCCGCTGACCTGCTCCTGCCCTGTGGGAGGGGGAGCTTTGAGGTTCGTTACTCGAGGTTGAGGTTCGTTGTTTCCTTGCTTACCCTTCCCTCTCCTCTAAATTGTACAAGTACGGAGTAGATGTCCTTCTATTGCTCACCCCTAGGATTCTTGAAGACCGTGCAGTAGCTACATTGATTGAGAGCTCCTAATGCCATAACTTCTACTTCCTTACCCACTATAGGTACATTTCTGCCCCAGTCGGCTTCCCCTTTCCTTCTCCATATCCCACGATGCACTGGACAGCAGATTGGTCTGCTGCAGCTGCGGCCCTTCTTATCGTCGGCGGCGCGTCGGCATCGAGCTTAAAACCACCAGTGTTGCCTTTGACTGTTCGGAATCCCTACATAAGTACTTGGCTAGGGAGCGCTCGAGGTCTTCCTTGGGAACACTGGCCTATTTTCTGGACCGGGCAAGAGGTATATAAATTATAAGGTCTTGCAATTGAAAGCTGGGCTTACATTTCAATCGAGGTCGGATTATCCCTTCTCGCTGCGGTTCCCAAATCCAACCGTGTGTATCCACTTCTTGGTAGGCCCCAGGACTCGTTATCGAGGTCTGGAGATACGTCAGTCAGGACAAGGTCGAGAAACCTCCCCGATTCTAACTATCAATCAGTTTCAATGTTTCATTTCCGACATATCTTGGTGCAACATTCGATGCTTCCACCACGAATCTCACGTACGAAATTCCCGGTGCCAATGAAGCAGACCAACCTCTAGAACTCACTCTATCATTCCTCTCTCCGATCACACCAACCTCTACCCTTCGACAGTCAATTCCTGCCTCGTACTTGACTGTGCAGGTCGAAGGAAGTTTCAATATTGATATATATGTTGATGTCAACGGGCTATGGGTTAGTGCCAACCGGGGCAACAAAATACGATGGGAAATGAGCCAGAGCCTACAACCAGCGAGTGGGGGAACATCAGCACCTCTCAAAACATGGAAAATTAAACGGCAAACAGAGCAACTCTTCACTGAAGATGCGGACCGAGCAGAATGGGGTACACTTCATTTCACCGGCCCGTCAGATATTCAATATGAAGCGGGTACTTCTGCTCTATTACGGCAGCGCTTCTCTAGAACTGGCACCCTCCAAAATATTGTGGATGGAAATTTCCGTGGTATCATGGATGAGGAGCCAGTGTTTGCCTTTTCCAAATCGTTCAAACTCAATGGAACCTCGGCAGGTTCCAACGATAAATACAAGGAGAGCGTACTCTTTACCATTGCACATATCCAAGACCCAGTCGTTCAATTTGCATCGGCCAGAGGGTTGACCATGATGCGACCATTATGGGCAGCTTATTACGCGACGGCAGATACACTCCTAGATTTTCATTATCATGATTTCGGCAAAGCTTCCAGACTTGCCGCCAATTACTCTATGCAACTCGAGATTGATGCTTTGAAATCAGGATCTGAGGATTACAAGGACATACTTGCATTGAGTGCTCGTCAGGTCCTGGGGGCTTGCAGTTTCGCAGGCACCCCAGACGATCCCGTCATTTTCTTCAAGGAAATATCGTCAGATGGCAATATGAATACAGCGGATGTCCTTTACCCTGCATTCCCGTTCTTTACATTCACAAATCCGAAATGGTTAGTGTATCTTTTGAATCCCCTTATTGAGCATCAACTCAGTGGCCAATATCCAAACGACTATGCAATGCATGATCTTGGATCTAGCTTTCCAAATGCCACAGGTCATCCGGATGGTCGTGATGAGTATATGCCTGTGGAGGAATGTGGAAACATGCTTATCATGGGGTTGGCGCTTGTCAATTCTCTCATCTACGACACAGAGCCAGCGAGTATATGGTCAAAGGAAGGGGATGACCAGTACATCGAATCTGCTGGCAAATTTCCACTTTACGTTGACGCTGATGGTATGGACGATACCTTTGGTGGTCCAATATCGACCAAGGGAGAAAAACAAGCACGAAAATGGATTGAAGGATCATATAAACTGTGGAAACAATGGACGGGTTACCTTGTTCGAGAAGCTCTGATTCCAAGTAACCAACTTTCCACAGATGATTTCGCTGGTTGGCTAGCCAATCAAACGAATCTTGCTTTGAAAGGTATCATCGGTATTCGTGCAATGTCTGAAATAGCGGAGTTGGTTGGAGAAAAGGAAGACGCAAAATACTATCGCGAGATTTCTGAAAGCTATATCAAGAGATGGGAAACAGAGTTTGCTATTTCTAGAGATGGAACACACGCAAAGCTTGCCTACACATGGTTTGGTAGCTGGACCACGCTGTATAACTTGTTTGCAGATTCGCTACTCTGTTTCCATCTACCAAGCTCAACATCAAATGCTGTCACTGATCAGAAGCCATTGTTGGCGCAGAGCAAGTCAAAGACTGCGTTTGTTGATGAAAAGATATACAAGATCCAGAGTGACTGGTATCACAACGTTCGTCAACGATATGGCCTACCACTTGATAGTCGGCACCTGTACACTAAGAGCGATTGGGAGTTCTTCGCCGTAGCTGTTGCCAGCAAACAAGTTCGGGAAGAAGTAGTTGAATCGATTGCACTGTGGGTAAACGAGACATCAACCGGTAAGCTTTCATAGCCCACTGTTCTGCAAATCTCTCTGACAAATGCCAGATCTCCCAATGACGGATTTATATGATACCGAAGGAGATGGCGGATTTCCAGGTTTCTCATTCAAAGCACGTCCAGTTGTAGGCGGCCATTTCGCTTTCCTGGCTCTGGAGAGAGCCTGCGGTGGAAAGGCCATGGAAGGGCTTGCCTTCTTAGATGACGAGAGGCCGAAAGAGTTCTCGAAGGAGATGTTGGAGGAATCTTTAGAGGAGACACTTGAAAGCCATGATGCAGAATTGTAGAGATAAATTGGGAGAAGGATTACAGATTTCGCTCGTAAGAATAAAGCATGCATTAAGAGCAGCGGATTTGTAGAGCAGAAATAGAGTTTATTACTTTGTAAGACTTGGATGTTCATTGCGAGTTTCTATTGTTGCGACTCTCGCGCTTCAGATACTCTCTCGTGGTGGGCATGATGAACAAGCAAATATTGGACGATGAAAGTTAATTGATCTGAAACTCTGGGCCAATTAATTCGATGGATCCGTAGAGCTAGAACAACGATTGAGTCCAGCTACTACAAATTATTCTTACCAGAATATCCAGACAATAATAAGAAACCAGATAAAAGCAAAATAGGTAAATTTAGGAAGTGGTGAAGCCCGAAAGAATCACCTACTGTACGGAGCACCGCTACGCTACCCCTTGAATTGAAATCTTAATATGGATGCAAACTCGGTATTTTCTTGGCAGCGCATTGGAGGCATGAGGCGCGGCTGACTTTCCGACGCTAGTGTGTCCGGATTAGGCTAGCGCGGCTGAGCCCGTGCGCCATTTTCTTGCTCCCTTCAAGTCAAGCTGGCTCGTCGTCGCAAACAACAATCCAACTCTTCAAAGAGAACACAACATCATCGACTTTCCATCTCTTCCATTCGGCTGAGATACTCCAGATCTTCGACCGCTACCCTCGAGTTGATTATTTCAGCTCTTGCGTCGCGTCGCACTCGATCTCCCCTAATCTACTAATACTAAATCCTACGGCTTCACCCTTTCATCAATTGATCAAGACACCCATTTCATCATGGCTTCCATGGATTATGAGAACGAGAACGGCACTCGATTTGAAGGTATGCAATCAGACCCTCATCTTTTAGATGAGGCCGAAGCTATCCTGCTTGATGCAATTGGCGTACTTAATGCTGACACGACTTGCGACGCGTAGATGAAGCACCACGCTACGACCGCGACCGCAGCGCCTCTCCTCGCCCAACTCGCCGCAACGACAGCCCACGAGGTGGTCCTCGCAGATCTGCCTCTCCCAACGGCAATGGACACATCGACAGCCGGTAAGTGATACCTTATCAATCTGCACATATTCACCTTCTCACAATATTTAGTGGTCCTCCAAAGAACGACCGTGGCCCACCAGCAGACGATGGCGCAATCAACCCAGGCTCCAACTTGTTTGTAACTGGTATCCACCCACGTCTCTCTGAGCAGGAGGTTACTCGTCTCTTTGAGAAGTACGGTGAGGTTGAGAAGTGCCAAATCATGCTTGATCCTCACACCAAGGAATCCCGTGGCTTCGGCTTCGTCAAGATGGACACTGCTGAGCAAGCTGATGCGGCCAAGGAGGGCCTTCAAGGTGAAGTCATTGAAGGTCGTACCTTGAGCATCGAGAAGGCCCGTCGATCTCGTCCTCGTACTCCAACTCCAGGAAAGTACTTTGGACCACCAAAGAGAGGCTAGTACCCCATCAACCTTTGTCTTACACAATTAACTAAAACATCAGAAGAGGACCCACGTCACGGACCTTCCGGTGGCCGATACAATGATCGTTATGATGACCGTCGTCGTGGAGGCGGAGGATACGGAGGAGGAGGACGATATGATGATTACCGCCGAGACGACCGCCGTGACAGAGGCTACGGTGGACGTGATCGAGACGATTATGCTCCTCGAGGAGTCGACCGCTACGCCCGCGATGACCGATACAGCAGCCGCGGAGGCGATGACCGCCCTCGTGGTGGTGGAGGATACTCTGATCGTTATGATAGAGGAGGAGACCGTGGCTCAGCTCGTGATGCTCCACCTGCAGCCGCCTATGGCGATCCTGCCCCTCGTCGAGAGGCCCAGGAGCCATACGGAGGTAGACACTACGATGATGAGAGATATGCCCGTCGTGAATATTGATCGCTGACCAACTTAGGTGGTGAGCGCCCTGCTCGTTAAACTTGCACGATCTCGACGCACAACAACAGCTTTGGATCTGCGACTTTCATTGATGCAGGTGCACTTTCACGTGTTTCCTTTTCTTTTTGTCTTCCTCACAAACATGGTCCAAAGCTTCGAGCGGCGGAAATGCAAAAGCGGGTGTTACACTTTCGGCGGATCGAGCAAACTTTCGGGTCATTTGATGACTTTTCTTACGGATGCTAGGGACTTTTTTTTCTTGTAGCTTTCTTCTCAGGTCATTTACGGAACGACATTCTGTCAGTCGGGCGCGCGGGTCAACAATTCAATGGGGCCCTAGAGTGGGTTCCTCCCTGGAGCAGATATCTGGTTCTTTCACGGTCAGCCCTTATAATCAGCACATCATGTCCCCTTGTACAACTATTCAGCGTTGGCTGCGCAATATCACAACCTTGATTTCGGCCTTTACGCCTTTTCGAAGCTGTCTCGGCTTGGTCTTTTTTAGTCGCCAGAACAGAATCGAAAAGCAAAAACTCAACCTTCCACTCTGTGATCAACAAAATTCGCATTGCGCAAGCAATATTTTTTGACAGCAACTTCCCAACGTGCTTGTTAATTACGATAAGAAAATTCGATAGATACTCTCCATGATAATTTGCAATAACATCGCCCCCGCCCCTTTAACACAATCTTCAACTCGTCATTCCCATTAACAAGGCAACTGAATCGCTCGTAAACTCCATCTATACATCATTGTCGCCATGTCAAAGTCCCCGCACGATTCATTGATGTATTAATTATTAGCCTTGGATTCACAGCCTAATCCTCAATCAGAAAAGGTAACTCCCATAAGTGACAAAGTTATGGCTAACACATGAGTCCTACAGGTTCGTTGAGATAATAGACTACTTTGGAGTGTAACTTTTCGTACATCCTTACTGAATTTGCAACTGGACACAAATCCATGCACCTAAATACGCCACCCGGGTTCGCGATCATGTCTGTGCTGATGCTCTTATCGATTGAACAGGGTCGACTTATGCAATTGTGCTCATCAGACCCTGGTGTAACGGTATCCTTTGATTTATTGGTAGGTCATATGAATCGTGTTACTGACCAAGATGGAGGCGTATTGCCAAGATTTTATATCGGTGGTAGGTCACGCCAGGCAGGATTAGTTTTTCTTTGTTGGTTTTTTGTAGTACTCGTAGTTAGAAATCAAAGAATGTCTCTCCTTGCTATGATAAGGGACTTGGTCATTGCTCTGTGCATTTCATGACGTTATTTAACCATGTCCTTATTGACAGAGAATCCACTTCATCACTGTCATCTAGCATACCTGGCTCAATATATAACGAGCATAAATACCTATTATTCTAACTGGTTTCTATAATTGATTTGATTTCATTGTATCGGAAATTTTCTCCGTATCATGTTATAGACTAATTCTCTTGAGATGGATGGAGGAAGGACTAGGTGCCTACCTATCTTGTTTGAGGTAAGTTTGGATAATACTATTATATTAGATTCACTCTTATACTATTCCCTTGTCTTGGTGATTGGTGACAGGTTGTGGCGCTTACGGCAGTAGATTTGGATCCTGGTGATTTGGTTCGTGGATCTTTTTTTCCGCGGGGGCTCTTATATCTCTGGTTTATGTGGTGTGTGATCGAGTAGGGGTGGTCAGTGAGGGATTGGAGGTTTAGGTAAGAGGTACTTTGGTAGGTATGTGTTGGTGAAGTGAGTATAGGTCTGTCTAGCTGTCTGTGTGTGTGGGTCTACATGTTGGATTTTGATGGTGTGAAGACTGAATCTCTCTCTGTGTATTTAGGGAGGGAGGTAGTGGGTACTGTTAGAGAGTTAAGTTGGGGTCTTTGGGTTGTGCTGGTGGTACTTGTACTACTCTGGTGATATTTGGGGTTCTTGGGGGAAGGACAGGAAATTAGGATGAATTGAATGAAATCAAATTAAATTGGATTTATTTCGAGGATCAAGACGTTTTTTGTTGCTGGATGTTGATCCTCGGGGTGGGTGGTTTACTGACCGCTGTGTCTGGGGTCTCTGAATAGTAGGCATGAGGAAATTGGGGTACTACAGGGTTTTGGATGTTGTTTAGGAAATGTTGGGTTGGTTTTGATGAGCTGAGGAGGGTGTTTGATGGGTTTGTTGGGGTTCTTTGTTGTGGGATACATTGTGTTGGTTGGTTGGTTTGATGTTTTTGGATGTTGGTTTGTGGTGAACTGCTAGTGGAGGGGGTTTTTACTTGCTGGAATAAGGACTGGGGTGGTGAGCCGTATGCTGAGACGGGTCTTTATACTTACAAGACGTACCTTTTTTCTTGTTTGTGCGAGAGAGATTTGGGGAGCGATGTCCTACTGTTTTGAGAAGTGTTGTTGGGGGTTGTTGGGAGGATAGTAGGATGTTATGAAACCTCTTGGAAAGATACACCTCTTTCTGCTTCCAAGGTTCCAATTTTTGAGCGAAAGAGTACGAGTCTTAGATTCGGATTCAGTCTTTCCCTTTGGGTCTCTTTCTTTGTAGTTAGCTGTCTGTGTATTCTGCATCAAACCTCTTATCATGATACTCGATCATTCTCCTTGTCCCCAGGGACCTTCTACTTGTGCTTCTCTCTACCAGTATTCTGCATCCTGATGAATAAATCTCAACTTCGTTCTTTCATCTACTCATACCCACCACTTTCTCGATTTTCTGCCGCCGAAGCTTGTCGAATAGAGAGAATATCTCGAATAATAACCATGAGCACCAGCGATACCACCATCACACTTAACCTCTACGCCCGCGATATCAACGAATGGAAGATTTTTGTTGTTGAACAGATGATGTGTTCCCATTCCTGGCCCGAGGATGTAAAATTGCTTAGACCTTCTTTGAGAACTGAAGAGAAATGGTTACGACGTGCAATCGTGCCAAAACCCTATTCCGCAACGGGGAAAATGGTAGAGATCATCTTGAAAGATGGCGTGTTGTCCCGGGGTAATTTCAAACCCTTCAATGGTCAGGTTTTGAAAGGTAGCTATGTCGGTATAAAGTGGGAGAGGTGGAGAGAACACATCTGCAGCGGGGGCTCCGTGTTAACATTCATCTACCAAAAACCAGAGGAAATCCCAGGTACACAGGGTGCCAAAGATACAATAGAGTGGTATGAAAAGCTGAAGATGCTCTGGAAGGGAAACGGAATTATACCCAGATGGGATAAAGAAACGTGTCCAAGGGAGAATGGTGAAAGGGAGTTTATGGCTACAATGAGGGATCCGCCATTTGTGTTGCAGGCTCCGAGGAAATTGGATGGGTTGGAGAAAACGCGGTTGGATGAGGGTTCTTGGAGATGGGCGGTGGGGGTAGGGACGGAGGTTGTGGGATGGGCTTGGGGGGTGTGAGGAGTTGTCTAACTGGTGATGATGGTGATGAGGTTCGAGGGCTTTTGGAGCAGAGGGGGTCTTCTTGGATGGGACGAGACAGGGGGTTTCGTGGGGGGTATTGAGGACTGTAGTATACAACTTTCGTAATTCTACGTCTCTGCGAGTAGTTTACTTTAAATCTCGCTTAGTTGTTCAAAAAGGATCTAAATCTTTCGACAATTGACTTGCCCTGAGGTTTTAGAACAATCACCCGAACCCCGTCGCTAAGATGGAATTTCTAATTTCATAAGGCAACAAGCGAAGGAAGCAGCCATGATAACCCAACCTAACATTACCAAAACATCTAACCACAGGGGTGAATACACACTATCCCTGGTCCATTTATTAGAAGCCTCACATGACCCACAAACCACAGAACACCTCTATAAGCACAAATAAGAAAACTCAGGGCATCTCACACAACCAGGATTAGCCAATGTAGTTGGTTGGTGTGAGCGCGACACATCAGCGTTAAAGCATGTTTTCCCTTTAAAAATCCCTGCCCCTATCCCTGGGATTTTCTATAGGCCTGATTACCCTTCTCCTTGAAATAACAGGAATGAAGGATGGATGGCCTTGAGTTTTGCTATTTTGCTTTTTGGTATTTTTTGGGGGAGATATAAGTGGTGGGTGTCTCCAGGATAGCACTGCTGTCGCTGTTGATGTTTGCCGTGAGTGAATTTTGAGGTTGGGTTGGTGGTTATTGGAAGTTGGGGGTTGGGAAGTGTACAATTGTGGTTGTGGTCCAGGAGTATGAATTAGAGGGATCTTTTCGGATTTCACGATATTCATATACGACAAGGGCGACATAGACCGTTATATTAGACAAAATCTAGCTAAACTGTAAATTACGAATACTGCGAGACTTGGCCATTGCTTATATTTCGTTGGTATTTTATCGTCTTGTCTTGTGGGCTAGTGGGAGCCCAAGGATTTCAGAGAGAACTGTCACCTATAAAGCTAACATTATTTCACGAATCTTTTAGTTAGTAAAGTAGTGAAGTGGTTTACAGGTGAGCATTTTTGTCTATTACAATAAGATAAAATAAACATATCTTCAGTATGATTACGTACGGAAGTTTGACTATATTCAATTTTCTAGGATAATAAATCACTTTGGGAAGTAGACGTAAAGTAATCGTTAAGTCTCTTGCATTTCTTCCTAAGCTTAGATGCCCATTTTGTATCCCCTTGCAAGGTGGCAGAGAAGTATCTCCGGTATTCTATCTAGAGCTGGTTACAGGAGAGTAGAAACCTCTTAGAAATTTATAATTAGAGATAACGAATCACGTCGAGTTAGCACAGATTCTTTTCTCTATCCACTTGATGTAATCTTTCAATCTGAAGCAAATCAGGATCAGTTTTAATTTCGCCATGTCTCAATTTTTCAGTAATAGGAAAGAAAGATTCTGATGATACAATAGGTCATCGTTGTAAACATAAAACCAGAGGTGATTTAAGTGCTAGCGATATGGTGAATCTCTCGACGATAGAGTCATATCATCTTCATAAAGAATATGTGTTTATGACTTCAAGTACACATTTCAAACGAAAGTTTTCGAGCAGCGTCTTAGTTTCTTCTTTATTACACGAGGGAAATAAAATCAATCAGTCGAAATCACTTGCGACTTGTTGTGAATGTGGTTATAGCGATTTACAATCTGTCACTATCGACCGCGTATTCTAAGCAATAAAAGTAGTTGTTATAAAGTCGTAAAAAATCCATAATATTAGCATACTATTCTAATTAGTGTCAAAATGAGACATGTTTAAGGCAACCAATGATCTAAATCACAGAAACCTATTCTATAACGTGCCATTAGCGGATAACACTTATGGTGTTATTCAAGAGAGTTCTTCGCTGTTTCATTCGTGTAAATGACCATCAGAAGCTGCCACAGTTCTCCCGCCCCGAAGTCACGTTCATGTGGGATAACCTTTTCCCGCCTCTAGTTCATAAGATTGCATTTGTATTTGTGCATGACGTGTTCAGAATGACAGAATCACAGCTATTGATTTTTTGTAAGTAACAGTAAGTTGTGGAAAACGTTATTAGCAAGCATACCCTGGCAAGTTTGATAGGGCTCGGGATCCCCGCCCCTGAAACATGGGAGTTCATAATCTAAAGTTTTTGGATTGGTAAAAAGGTGGACAACCCGGATAATGCACCCAAAACCCCGGACTGATATGGGTGGATATGATCTACTGATACAGGGCGGGGCCATTTTACTTCGAAGTAGTTTTGTGCTGTTGCTGCCTCATACTTCCTCCAGGGCGTAACAAACGTTAAATTCAATGGGCGTGCTGACCCTGTTTTCCACTGAGAAATCCCCTGTATGCCCACTAAAAATTTACGTTTGTTACGCCTGGGAGGGAGTAGATGTTAAAGGCTCTGTACACTCGGAATATTGTGCCTCGATATCCAGTGGAGACGCGCTAATGCGTGTACCGTGTATCCTTAATCCACACTTATATCCACAATACCCGAGGCTTAAGCGAGGCTCAAGTGAGGACTCTGCTTCGGGGCACGCACGCTGTAGCTATAGGGCTTTATACCTGCTATTAGGGTACTAAAACCCTAGGGTTTGATAGTACGTATATATAAGCTAGCGCATTTAATAGAGCGCTATCGCTTTAGTACTTAATATTAAATAATAAAAATTAAATAAAAATATCCTAATTATATTAGAGCCTACCTACTAAGAGATTAGCCTAGAGACAGTAAAACTATAGAAAAAGGGGTATAGATAGTCGTTCGTGGACTGTCTTAGTACGATATTGAGGACGAAAATAACCTAGAGAGGTTGTTTTTACTTTTACTACTAAAGCGATATTGCGGGGTAATATTGTATAGATCAAAGATGCGATCTACAGTGTCTATACGTGGACGGATTTTGTACTAGGCTAGAGGAAGTATAACGCGCTTGGAGACGTCCAAATACGGCCATTTTCATTAAAAAGTGGGACGATATTGAGGGACAATATTCTGAGTGAACAGAGCCTAAACAAGGGATCTTTTAGTGGATACGGGGTAAACACTCCGCTGCAGAGAATTTAACATTTACTACTGGTACTATCCCACCCTCCGCCCCTTTTGTTTCCTCCGCCCCTAAACAAAAGGTTATTTCGTGTAAGGCGGTATACGTAATGGTTTGTGGGGGAGGCAGTGCAAATTCTAATCTTCACTAACAAAACTGTACGCATTTGAGTTTATCTAATAGACTAGCGGGTTGCAATGTTCCATTGTTAACATAGTTGGCCTAATTTTGATTGGTCAAAATAGAATTTGCTAGGCACTACAAAATGGCTCCGCACTGCACTAAATAATCTTTTATTTAAGAGGAGACTGACGTGATTTTTAGCGTTTTGTGTAAGTCAAGAATTGGTCAAACCTAGTAAAATACCCTGAAATAAGCAACAGTATCTACGTAATCCTCCACCTCTATTGATTCCGGTCTGGAGCTGGGTTCTACGAGATATCTAACCTTCCTAATTCATTAAGGTTATTTGGTAGAATTCTTCCCGTCCGAAGGACCGGCCCTTACCGATACTCGCTGTGTTACGAAGTAGTAATAGTCAGTGCGTCTTCCTACTGCGCTCTCGCTACAATGACTATTACGTGGTACTGTTGTCCACTTCCCTCGTCTTGGTATCTTTTCGGAAGATCCTAACATCCGAGTCAACTGCCACCGTTATTCCAATTATAGTACTTCCGCATCACCATCCCGTACAATTGGAGTAAAAACTTTGTAGTCATATCCTTTTCTCCCAAATTCAGTTAACTGCGATGAAACAATCTGACCTCTGACGTGACCATCTGATGTCTCGGAAATGTCAAATGTTCTTTTATTTTCCGTAATTGAGCTTCTTTGCTTGTATTTCGGTTACTCCGGGTGAAGAGATCTCCCTTTCATGAATACAAGGAGGACATTTGGGGATCCTCCCCCACAGATCGTGGATCTGAGTCATCCGACTTGCTCGTGTCAAGGATCGAAGTATACCCTCTCCACAATCGATGTGGATGGCCTTGGCCAATGCCCGCTTTTCACTTATGAGTTTCTTGGGCTGCCACATGAACTGTCAAACTAGGCTTCTTCGAGAAGGAAAGGCTTTTGACGTAGTCATGATCCTGGTATGACTCCCGCATCAGTTCGGAGAATTTTACCTTGTTTCGACAAGCTATCTCGTTGTGACGAGAAGCGTTCAGGGGAACTACAAGTAATATCCACTTTACTCGGTTTCGTTTTGATATGTTCGAAGTATGTTCTCGAAGCATCTGTAGGTGGATATAAGTGGATAGGGCTACTAAGGTTTCCTAAAGTGTGTGTCTTGTATAGTAAATCTATACTCTCACCTAATGATTTTCTCTTTTACTTCTTCTTTTACTTCTTTTACGCTTCCTAGACAGATAATTAATAATCGGCTCCTTGGTTTTGCTAAGCTAGAAATCTCGAAAGTGTCTACTATTAGACGTAGATTATCCGAACCTAGCCTTTCCTAATGACGTGAAGCTTTGGAATGCCTTGATTAAAGAGAATATAGTCTAGCGTAGTGATCTACTAGCACTAATGCTATTCACTTTCATCTAAAGTCTGTTCACTTATGTCTCTCTAAGAGTGCAATGACAATAATACTATACCAACCCGGGTATTTTTGGGATATGGTAAGGCTGTATTAATGGTTAGGAGAAGGGTTTCGTTTATGTTCTCCTTCCTTCTATTATTTTTACAAGGTGACTTGAAAATTTGTCTGGTGCTCGGGAGGAGAAAGCACTAAGAAAGAGGATGAAAGAAAATTGCAAACAAAGGTTATCTTAAAGGCTAGTTCCAGACATTCTATTTTCTCGAAGATTTGAGTAACACACGGATAACAGCTTGGAAGGGCAAAAATGGATAAGCATATTCTTCTGTAAACTAAATTAGAATCTCCCTGTCCATGTGAAGATCACTATGAATGTCAATTCATATTTCCGGACAGCTTAAGCCTAAAGATTCATTGTTTGAGCTGACTCGGTGATTCCATGTCCTCCCACACTAGAGAAAACTACACCATTTTCTTGTTGTGCCAAACATTTTTCAGAGAATAAGCCTACGATTTGGTAAAATGGTCAAGAGAATTAAGTAACCAGATTCTCGGTTTTACAAATCTTCCCTGGCCATAGTCTTAGTAAATTTAAGCTAGCTTGCGCCTTGTCCAATTTGTTGGTTGACTATCGATGGACTCATATTCACTCACCTATATCACCACCGCCCAAATTGATTGCATCACTTTTGATTCAAGACCCATTTTTACCCTCAGATTATCAACTTATATTCAAAATGATAGTAATACTTCTAATCAAAAACAAAAGTCAATCAACAAGAAGAGACAATAACCATCTATGTTACGCGAAGGAACCCATTCACCAAGAGAAATTCCTTCCAAGCCCGCTCATAATCCGCCTCCAAAATGTACACAATTAATTAACATCAGAGCGCTAACCCAGGATTCGACCATTAAAAAGAAATCGTGTCATTCGAGATTCCCTATTGGGCAGCTTAGACAGCTTATGCGGATCCCTTAGCCTTGGCAATAGGCATGCTAGCACCAATGGCTGTAGCAGGAACGTTTGGTGGAGTGCTCTTGACTTGAACAGGGAAGGCATCGGGGTTGGAACCAGTGACGTTGCCGTTCCAGTACAAGCCGAAAACACCATCAGTCTCAGTGGCTTTACCGTAGAACTGAAGTTGGAGATCAGATGAAGTGGATTCATATGCAACACTTTTTCCGAAGAATCTGAATCCAGAAGTAACGCCTCCAATTGGGACATTGGAGTTTGGTGCGAAGCCGACTTGCTGGAAGCTACCCTCGCTAGGGTTGATGTACAAGGCTGGTGGCTCAGGGAATGAGACCGAGGGCGAGGTAGGGGTAATAGTCCATGAGACCGAGGTGTCATCCGTGGTCTTGAAGGTGATGTCAGTTTGACCCTCCTGGGTGGTGTTGCCGTGGCCGAAGAATGCAAGGCCTGTTATCTAGGTTAACAATGTTGTCTCTAAAGATTTTCAATTTGGAACCTACCATTTTTGTAGTAGACGGAGTTGGCCATGATATTGGAGCCGTAGGCATAGAGAGTGATGCCATCAGCGCGCTTGTGCATGACAGCAGCACTAGATAAACCAGAAATGGCCAAAACACTGGCGAGAGACTTGACGGAGAACATCTTGCTGAAAGGAAAGTCAAATGAATGAATGGAGTTGCTTAAAGAAAGAAGTTCAAAAAAAAAACGAGAGTGAGGTTTGAAGAAAGTAGATAAGGGTGGGGAAGAAAGAAGCTCAATTCCATACCTTTGCAATGGTTAAGTATTTTTCTTTCCCTTCGGCTGTACGTTCTTCCCATTCCGCTCTGTGTAGGTATATCCGGTATGTGGGGGCAGTGGAGCTTGCCTAGAGTTTCGCATTATGATTGAGAAATCCGATATGTCAGAAAGTATAAAAAAGAAACATGGGGAGAAGGCTTATTGAGCATGGAGAGCCTGCATCTCAATGTCTGTTCATTCATCACGAGCCACCTGACGCACCACGCACGACAGCGTGGACGCAATGACTCGCCAGGTATTTCCCTATGGAGTTTGTTGCCCTTGATGATTCGTTGGTCTGGCGTTTGTTGCCCTTGATGATTCGTTGGTCTGGCAATTGATGAACGGCATTTTATCGGAACTTGGTATGTGAAGTGGACGTGGCCCGAAGATCCTATCGAAAAGGTGCTAGTGACGCTTGTTCTGACGAACACAATTCATAGGGCAGCTGCACGATATTGATTATTCATTTGAATTCCAGGTTGAAGATAAGGATGCTAGAAAGCTCAAAATAGAACGAATAACTCCAAGTATTAATTTATCAGTTCTGATACTTTGTTACACTGCAAAAACCTCTAGCACTGATGAGGAACTTCGGGTTTGTTGCAACTACCCAACTCATTTGATCCAGCGAGTTGAAATGGTTTGTAGCATGTTGAATACTGTTGTTCTTACACAGGTTAGGGAATACTTTTCCTACACTTTTTTTTGTAGTACTTCGTACTTTGTATGCAAACATAGTGGAGCTCGTGCGTCTATCAGCTTTATTTTTGGCGCGATGATCACACCCTTGGCGAAAGTTTAAACATCAGCGGATGCAACCCCAGATGAATACGTAAGTATCTATGGACCACTTGAATTTACCTGCAGGTGCTCTTTAGGAAGCTGAGAATCCAGTTCAATCAACCAGGTTCGAGACCTCCACCTGTATCAAGAATGTTGCCATTCCGCATGCTCCGGTAGCATTTGCAGCTACGAAGGTAGCTTCTTTCTCCCGTACTTCGGGTATTAGGAGTTTTTGTGGATACCCAGGGATAATTTCGTTACGGACATGCACGACTTGAAGACATCACCGCCAAAATTTGAAGTTAAGGTCCAAAGTGTTAGTGTCATAATACTAAAATCCGAGAGGTCACATAGAGGTGTAGGCTGCTTGCGTACCCCCTCCCCCTGCATACGATTTGCTATACTTCTACTTAGGAAGGGAACCCCACAAGATAGCCTTCTAAGCCAATTGTATAGTCTGATTCATGTGGACGTTTAATGGAGTGGAATGATACTTCTATACGGCATCGAGGTGACCAGGCTCCCCAGCCACTTTGCGGTGGGTTCCTAGGTACCTAGGATGCCTTGTAACACTGCATTTTATATTATCAAAACTTGACAAAGGGGGGAAGAGCTGAGCTGTCCAGACCTTTTACCTAAAGAGGGTAGACAGTTCAAGCTGTTGTCTGTCACGCAGATCATGATTCGTCCAAGGCAAGCTTTAGTGGATAACAGGGTAAAAAGCCCCCGTAAAAGATACAATTGCTATACCTGGGACGAAGATGTGCATGAGAAAAGCTCATAGAGCATAGGTTTGGTTCTCTGATTCGCTTGTTTAGCTAAATATTTGGGCTATGACATAGTATTACGAAGTAACTTGCAGGGTGCGACTCTGAGCTGCCTATCCTCCTCAAATTTACGTTTAATAGTCATGTCTCCCCCGATCTTTTCTACTTGGAAGTATCTTTGAGCCTGTCAAGGGTTTGGCGATTCAACTATCCCATGTACTCCCCTAAGCCTTGCCATGAGAACTGGGCAGTGGGGAAAAACTGTATTCGTCCCAGTGTGCAAAGTTCACAGGGTGTTGATCCTGTTCTCCACTGAAGATACCCTGTGAACTTTACATTTGTTCGGCCTGGGACGGGGTATCATTCATCCAAGGATCGTAAAGTTTATTTTTGAGGTTCCAGAATCAATTTCCAAGACGACCTTTGTCTAGCATGCTGCATGGACTGATTTTCTAAGGCCCACAGTTCAGCCGACATAATCAGCAGGAGGTAGAATCAGCCATGGGGCCACCTTATGTGGGTGTAAATTTACGTCTGTGGGTAGTGATGTATATAACTCTGGGTGCTCACCACCGAAGTATCTTTCCTCATCATCCAACGATCTCTTCTTTTTTTCGTTCCTTCCCTTTGGGCATCTCTTGCATTCCTTTCTCTCTTTTATTTCGTTATTACATTCGTTACCTCGATTATAGATCATTATGTTTTTCAACTCCTTACTTGCTGCCTCGGCGGCTTTGGTACTCTCAGGAGTCAACGCAGCCCCGTCTGTGCAATCCCAAGCTCGACAAGCACCTGCTGCTTGTGAGCATGGTCCCAACAACCGACAGTGCTGGGGTGAATACAGCACCTCAACCGACTACTACAACGTAGTCCCAGATACCGGAAAGACAGTTGAGGTAAGTTTCATTTTTGTCCTTGGTTTTGGTAGTTTCTAAAATAAGACAGTACTGGTTTGAACTAATCAACGGCACTGCTGCTTTGGACGGTGTTACTAAGCAAGTTTTGACCGTCAATGGTACTTTCCCAGGCCCAACAATCACAGCCGATTGGGGAGACAATGTTGTTGTGCACTTGAAAAACTCCCTTGCCAACAACGGCACTGGACTCCATTTCCATGGATTACGTCAAAACTACACCAATATGATGGATGGTGTCCCATCTATCACTCAGTGTGCTCAAGCTCCAGGTGATACCATGACCTACCGCTGGAGGGCTACTCAATATGGATCTACATGGTACCACTCCCACTTCGCTCTTCAGGCTTGGGAGGGTGTTTTGGGAGCCATCGTCATCAACGGTCCCGCCACCGCAAACTACGATCACGACATGGGCCATATGTTCTTGAATGACTGGGACCACGAAACCCCTGATGTTCTGTACCACTCCGCCCAGACTCAAGGCCCTCCAGCTCTCGCTAACGGTTTGATCAACGGCATGAATGTCTACGAAAACGGCGGCAAACGATTCGAGGTCTCTGTCTTCAAGGATCAGTCATACAGAATTCGTCTTGTCAATGGAGCAATTGACACCCACTTCAAGTTCATGATCGACAACCACAACTTCACTGTTATCTCAATGGATTTGGTCCCAATTGTTCCTTACGAGACCAACATGATCAGCATCGGAATGGGACAAAGATACGACATCATCGTAAAAATGGACCAGGCTCCTGATAACTACTGGATTCGCGCTATTCCCCAGACATTCTGCAGTGAGAACGAGAACACCGACAACATCAAGGCCATTTTGAGATACGACCCCACCTCTACCGCTGACCCAACCACCACTGAATACACCTACGTTGACAGCTGCGATGATGAATCCTTGTCTAACCTTGTTCCTTTCTTTGCCCAAAACGCCGGTGACCAAGATAGCACTCAAGACTTTGGTGTGACTGTTGGAACCTCAAACAACCTCTTCAAATGGTTCATGCAAGGCACTACATTCGAAGTTGAATGGGAGGTACGTGACGTCTTCTTGCTTCCGAGTCAACAGAATTATATGCTAATATATCACAGAACCCAACACTTCTTCAACTCGCTGGTGGAGTACACGCCAACTACACAAAGAACAACCACGTTATCACTCTGGATGGCAAGGACGAATGGGTATACTGGATTATTGAGACCACAATGACTGTTCCTCACCCACTCCATTTGCACGGTCACGACTTCTTCATCCTTGCCCAAGGTACTGGCACTTACGATCCTGCTACCACCACCCTTCAAAAGGTCAACCCTCCTCGTCGTGATGTTGCTATGCTCCCAGCCGGTGGCTTTGTGGTAATGGCCTTCCTCACCGACAACCCAGGAGCTTGGTTGATGCACTGCCACATTGGATGGCACGCAAGTGAGGGATTTGCCATCCAAATGGTTGAGAGAGTTTCCGAAATCCCAGCCATCACCGACTTCACCTCCATGAATGACGTCTGTAACAAGTGGGACTCCTATGTTGCCGTTTCTGGTGTTGAGAGAGAGGACTCTGGTGTAAGTTTTATTGCCGTTGAAGAATCAAACAGTAGCTGACTAAGACTAGATCTAAACCTGTCGTGCGGGATCCAATGAGACACGCTTTTCTTTTCGTTTGGTGGTTTTCTTACAGCGTTTATAGATTTTTTTTGATTTATCTATACGCTTTGTGATACATGGGGATGATTGATGCAAGAGAAGAGCACGACTGGGTCTGGAATAATGGATTGAAGTAATAATGTTGGAGTTCTTACAACACACACTCTTTAAATTAGACACTATATACAGTCAAATATGGCGGCAGAATTATTGTTTAGTAGTTAGGTGGAGATAAATAGCAGTCACTGTTACTCCTCCAGATGACTTTGATCACCATTCTTACAGTGATATTGCTCTAAAACCCTCTCTTGATTTTTCATTCGATCTTCGATGGTTTGAGGTTGGTTAGACGCTGGGTGGGCGGTCAGTACACTTCGCTTATTGGAGGCGTTGCACGTGACATCTTTGCAACGTCTACGCCTCAGTATCCTATGATTGCACTCGGTACCTTATTAGTCATCTATGGAAAACTACGATACAAGAAAACCTTTGCCCCTTTTTGTCATCCTCAATTGTCTTTTAATTACGTTGACCTTGATCACTGCTCTAATAATAATTCCACGTACGACTGATGCGTTCTCCAGCTCAAGATTTCCGCCCTACTTTTGCGATGCATATGCCGTATCAAACTTCAGGGGTCCTGAAAATTGAAGATTGAGGGTTCAGATTCGGAAAGAGTTTCTTTTTTCTTCTTGAACCAATCAGCCCCCCAACCCCCCTTTCGGTTGCAAAGAAAAGGCTACTGATTACACAAGATATTTCTCCTTGTCATAGATAGCTCAGAAAATACGAATACGACACCCCTCTGGAGATTTTAGAGCAATCGGGATAACTAGCAGAAATTTCATTCACATATGAACTGATTAATTCAGAAAGGTAGTAGAATCAGAAAATCTGGATGCCTTCGATATTGTCCACTGAGCCCCGCAAAGAATGTTATCAACATGAATCTAATATAATCTACTGGAGAGCCATTGCTTAATGAGTGTTCTGAGAAAAGAATATCATTCGCAATAAACACTCATTCAAACTACTTGTCCTGCGACTGGTATCTGGACACATCGAATCTAGATGTCACGTTAGTTTTAGGGACAAGTTAGTAACTCCGTGGGGGGGGGGGTTAAGTTGGGCTCCCATGATCTTAATCATAGCACTGAGCGCGATGAAAAAGTTCTTGAATTAATTGATAGCCTGTTGGACAAGGGTATAGCATGGATACAGCGGGATCCGAGACCTGCGTGGGTTTCTAGGTAAATTCCGCGCCTTCTTTTACCATTTTTTGGAGAGTTCAGTCCTTATTCCAACCGCTCAAGTATGATACCGCTAACTTGCTTGGTCTCATTGGAAAGTTCAAGATTGAGCTTCTTGACGCCAACCCCCAAGACAAAGTGAAATTCGGCAACATGTATAAATAAAAACGAAGATCTAGTCGTATTTTTTTTCTTCGGAAGCTTAAAGTGACCAATTTCTCTCACCTCCTCACAGCTCTGAACTCAACCGCTCTCCTCAAGTCGGGAGTATAGCCCTTGCCAGCACGCTGTGGCTTTATGACCTCCTTGCTACCTCCAGGCATCTGGATATCATACTTCAAAATCATCCGAGCCAGGATCAACTTGATTTCGTTATTGGCAAAGTAGCGGCCGGGACATACATGCTGACCGTACCCCCAGACCATATTCTCTTTGGTGGCGTGGCTGAAAGGGTATTGTTCCTTGTTGGAGTAGTTCTGCGGATCCGGAACTTCTCCATGGCGGAGCTTCAGAAAGCGATGTGCGTCAAATTCATCTGGGTTAGTGAGCTCTGCGGGATCGAATAGTGGTGGTGTGAAAATGGACTCGATGGTAATACTGGCCGGGATAAAAGTGCCATCCTTTAGTGTGATGTCCTTTTCGACATATCGATCGAAACGGGAAGGGGAGGTTGGACCCAGTCTCTGAAATTCATCCATGACGCTGTCTAGAAGCTTCAACTCATGAAGTACAACTGGGGAGAGCTCGCCGTTGAACGTGGCAACCACGCCGCGGATTTCTTCGCCCAACTCTTCAACCAATTTCTGTCGAATAGCGAGTTGATACACCGTCAGGGCAACGGTGGCGGAGTTATTGTGAGTTGAAGCCACACCAAGCTGCACTATCGAGCCAGCCAAATAATCGTCGGTTTGTGGGGGATTCCACTTGTGCTGCTTGGCCATCATCCAAGCAAGCATATCGTCGTACTTAGCCTTGCCATACTACTCTTCTTCTCGTCTCTGGAGGATCACCGGCCGCATGCGTGCCTTTGATGCCTCAAGGTGGTCCCTGGATTTCTTCATTCTGGTTCTCTCAGCCTTGAAGAAGCGCGTGATTGGACGCATCCACCCTGGCCATCGCTGAAGAGTATGGAGTGCTGCCATTATGCTCTCCGTAGAGTGTACGCTGTCATGGATAAACTGTTCGTTACGGCACATTTCTGGACCTACAAAGGCTGATCCAGATACAATAGCAACAATTCGCAGGGTGGTTCGATAAATTGGGTGCGGTGTCCATTCTTCGCAGGGGCCCAGCGTTTCGTCGAAAATTTGCTCAACTTCTGATACTAGGTATTGATTGATACGAGATTTCGAGCTCCTATCAGCAAAATTGAATTAGGCACGGAACACGAGCAAAGACTTACTGAGATTCTTTGTGAGATCTGACCGGATGCAATGCGTTAAGTAGGGAACACCGGAAGGTAGACCCGTATACTGCCGGAGAACTCTCTGTTTAAGCTGTCATTAGCCAATGAAATCCATAGCACACTTAGCTACAACAACGTACTTGATCGTAAGCTTTATTCTTGTTAAGGACGGTTTATGGAATATTCAAAAGCTCTTCAAGCGTCGATCGAGGTACAATAACCCGTTCCCCTAGAAGGTGAGTTATTCCACATTAGTTTCATCCATTAATATTTTATGTCTCCCTACCTTCATAGTGCGTGACCCTGAAGGCTTTCTTTTTATGTGTATCATTAATAATGGCCTTCCCAGTAGAAACTCATGATCATGGGATCCTTCAAGAATGCGGTGCGCCGTTTATAACGGCCACCGAGTTCTTTGCCCAAGAGCGGAATCTTGTTGAGTCTTTTTCGTGCAATGATAATAGGGATCATGAACTTGAGCGAAAAATTGCTACGAACGCCAGTATCACAGTCAGTAGTGTCTGGCGGTTTTCCACATGGTAGAGGAAAACATATCGAGAAGAGGCATCGTAAATTTCTGTTGCGAGATATTTGAAACCGCAAAGAAGTCTAACAGGTGATCTGATGAAAGGAGGACACTCCTGTATTAATATTCTTTTTGTTCCCCCAAGCCTACTAGCAGACGTGGGCACGATGGCGATACATATCGCGATATATCGCCGATAAATCTATCCACGATAACGATATTTATCGTCTGAAAAGTGACGATAATCGATATTTTGTACCTAGAATTAGAATCTTAGCGGTCGTCTTGGGCTCGTCCTGGGGGGTTCTAGGGGTTTTCTAGAGAAAATTAATTACCCTTAGTCAGGTCACATAATTATACTATAACCTTCTATCTATCATAGGACCTTAGGGAATTAACCTAGACTATTAGTATAGATTATAGTCTTGTTCAAAACACGGGACAGACTCGGGAATAGTAGTTAAGTTTAGAGTATTTAGTACTTTACTCTATACATATCTAGATTAGAACAAAATTACTCTAAAAGTCCCATACAACTTAAACTAGTTATACAAGCCATGTAGGATAATTCAGATAAATACAACTTTGTTAACTTAAGTGATTTGGGACAACTACATCGTTTTAGGAATTCTAGTATGATAAGTTCTTAGGGTGTATAACGAGCAATAACCATATATCTTCCTCTGATTTCAACGTGCCGTGAAAACTGCTTGATAAGGAGTTACAAGGGCTCTAGGAGGATTTCAGTATTACGTTCAACACCTTTGGTTTCGACTATGCTCGATGCCAAAAACCTACCACGAAGAGTAAAGTGCAATTTACCACTTAGATACCCTGATGGTAGGGATCAATATAACTTAACTGTCTTTTCCCCCGCGAAACCCACTTCTTTCTCTTATAACACTATTGTCTTATCTTGTCTTAACCTGGTCTTGTATAATTAGCGACATATATTAAAAACAAATATATACTAGATATGGTTAAAGCTATAGATTTAATACTGCTTTTCTCCTTAATTACAGAATGTCCAAGTCAAGGGTATAAAATGGTAGGAGTAAGAGAGGGAAAATAAAGCTATTCGTAACTTTTGCTATAGTTAAGAGAATTAAGCCGCCCTTAGAGTACGAAGCTAGAAAGCTATCTTCTTATATATAGGTACCTATATAGGAATAGTTAAAAATAGAATTTAGTTTAGTAGGTACTAGAAATAGCTTTCCGTAGTTACCCTAATATTTCTTTAGAAGATAGACTATAAGTATGCTATTTACCAGCCAATTAATTCATGTTCGAACTCCAAGACTATTGGCAAGATATCAAGTTGTTTCTGTACTTGATGAGATCTTAGAAAATAGCATGTTAGTAGGGGCAGAGATAATAACTGTGATATCGTATTATACCCCGCCGAGCCTGAAATCGTGAAAGTTGCCGGAGAATTATAAACCAATCACACTCTGTGAAATCCCCATCTCCAACAGCGCGGGGGACATTCTACGCAGGCGCAGCACTCAGAACAAGACTTGTTTTCCTTCCGAAATGGCATAACACCGTGTGAAAGTTCCCCGACCATTTTCACCTTAATTCATAAGTACTCCCCACAATAAAATTGCCTATCGGGCACTTGCGTTGTCACATTACTTCTCATTGCGGGCAAAAATGGACTTCTCAACCTCTCGTTGTCGAGAATGGAAACACGTTTCTTGCGCGGTGTGGCTGTGGTCGGGTAATATTTTCAGCTCTCGTGCACATTTTCGGATTTAGATAAGATTGTAGGGCAGATTTAGGTCATATGAAAGGATATGCGTTTGCCAAATTGTTCATCTAGGTAGATGGGTTCCCGTAGCTGGTAATGATCATCGTTGTATTTGCAAGACGCCATGATGCGCTTATCCAGAACGCTATGTTCTTACGCTATTTTGTTTCTTCTGCTTGAGGTACTTGTTCTTGCGCTACTCTTGTACCGAACCAACGGCAGCTTTGTTGGTAGGGAGCAATGTTTTACCACCGTCAGAGACGCCATCAAGAATGATAATTTGACATCGATAAACCTGAACTACTTCAGTCCGAGATTCGATCCCGCTTCAGAACCGTTCAACCCAAGGCTTACCATTGAAGGCTGTCAAGCTGTATGTGGCAATGGATATGGGTTTTATTCTGATGTTTCTCCAAGACTTCTTGGTTGGCTAATACCAATATTCCTCATCATCACTTCCATGCCCCTTCCACCTATTGGAACGAGACGGTACTTTACGATTATCCATTTGTTCGGGAACCCGATCGATTCGACCTGGTCACTTCTGTGCGAACTGGAGCTTTGGAACAACTATGCTGTTATTGCAGAATCTCTCTACGGCGACCGCAGTTTGGAGGAGCAAAAGAAAAAGGCGAAATACACCACGCCTATTCTCGTTGCAATGGACGACTTGAAACTGATATCTCGCACCACTTTCAAACCTGGAAATTACCCTCAGATCTGTCCTTGTCACTCGTCGGAGCTCGATTCGCTGTTCTTCAGGACAGCTGGAAAGCTCAGCAATTGCAGAACTCATGACACTCGACGAACCTGCTTTGCAATTGCAGTATACGTGGTTGGGGTGGTTGCAAATTTTGTAAAGACCATGGGAGGCTCTCCAAGTCCATCCGGTGGTAAAATAGCACCGGCGATGTTACTTTCTTGGTTACTCCTTACCACTCTTATTAGCAATTTAATCGGTCAATTCAACTCACCCGAGAATGTCATTCGAATTATTGAGGATTTCAGGAACGAACTTCGCCAGATAATGGGGATGCGAGTGCACGAGAGCCAGTATACATTGCGAGGAAAGGTCGAGAGATCCGAGCCTGTCTCTGAACTGCGAGTAACGACAACGGAGCTCGACAGAAAACAATGTTCTCACATGGAAGTGGAAGACCAGCGGATTCTGTGGGAGAACTTAGTCGTTGGCAAAATCAACTGGGCAAGAGACCCAAATTGGATTGAATACCTGGACGCACCGGCTCACGGTATACCCATTTACCAACCGAACAAACAACTTGGAAATAACATCCGTCTTTTCACCATTTCGACAATACCTGTATTACTTTCTTTCATATCTGCTTTTACTGTTCTATGGTCGCCTCCCACTTACCTCACATGCCGACACTTCATCGTCGTCGCTGCATTTTTAGCGTGGCTTCTCAGCCCATTTCTCACCAAGGCATTCTTCCTCTCTAGGCGCCTAAGGAGAAATGATGAACTGGGCTGGCATCTTGTTTTGCTCAAGGACTTTTTGATCGCAGGACCAATCATTGCCCTTCTTATAGCATCTACGAGTGGCCTGTTCAGCAGTTGTTGGTGTTTAAGCGGTGTGTTCATTCTCCGCAATAAGGCGGAAGTCCAACTCAATCCTGCAGGCGATTTCAACAAGGCCAATGGGAAAATATATCCGGGGATCGTAGCCGCGAACTTTCTGCTGCAACTGGTGGTCCTTGGGTGGATAGTGATGGGAGTTGGCCGGAAGCAGATCCTATCGATGCGAATGAGTGAGAGTGAGACGCGTGAGGCGCTGATTGCTGAGATTTCTGTTCGAAAGACGGCCCGTTAGCTGATAGGTAAGGGGTGATAAGAGTTGTGCAACATAGAGAGATGAAAGATTGTTTAATGAATATACAAGTACCTGCGTATTTAAATAGAAGTTGCATAAAACGGCGAAGCGTAGTATACGATATCGATGCTTTCTTCGGATTCCGCGAGCGTCCCCATTCATACTTGCCCTAACACTAAAGGGGATGAAGCCTCACCTGAGGCACGGCGTGAACAAACTCCGGGTTGCGTAATATCCTCTTCCCATCTCCATTTCCATCCTAGAGACAACTCATTGGCCAATGGAGGAGGGTTTGATTGCGTATGTAGGGACCATTTCCCCTCAATGTTTTCGTCACCTCTCCCAGTGTTTGAGGATTCTGATTCGCCTCACAGGAACGCCCTGTCGGTTTTAGGGCAGACGTAAGGGGTTGGCCAATAGGAGGCCACGGAAGGTTTGTTTATTCTTGGATCGCTTAGCGACCCCTGCTTGGATCTGGATTTGAATCGGATTGCCATGGCAATTATCGAGCCTTTGCACCGCATCTCATGTCGTGCATTTCATCATGGCTATTGCGGAAAACTGCTAGAATATGATCGTGAGATTCCCGCGCGTGTGATCAAACCATTGAGAATTCCCATCTACCATCCCATGCCCAATTCGACGCTGCATGCAGATGCTGGGATAGTTTAGGGTCCTACCGAGAGGTACTCCGTACAGTAAGGTAAGGGTTGTGAGGGCGAGGTTTGCGACCTGGACCTGGGGAGGCTGGGCGAACCACCAAATCAAGGTGGCTGAGGAGCACTACTGTAGCAACACCCTACCCACTACCACTGCCACCTCCATCTCCGCCTCCACCTCACCAGGTCGAGTTCCATTCGAGTTCCACATCTTCTGCTTCTTCTCATCCACTTTGCATACTTTCCACTGCTGCTGTACCAAAACTCTCAACCTTCAATTCCCCGTTTCTGCGTGCAATGACGAGCTGAGACTTGCTTGCACTTTCCTTCCTTCTCGCCGCACAATGCTCATCTAGAGCTTGACTTTTCTTTTCCATTCTCATCTTCCCGAAGTAAACAAAGCATTGTCCTCGCACCACGCCACTCCCGGGTCCGCATTCCACAAACAAACCAAGAGGTCGCCCATCATGTCGGCCAGGATGAAGGTAAATGCCCTCAACACGATGCACACGGCGGGCATCTTCTCCGACATGACTGTTGACGGCCCTGAAATCGGAACGCTGGTGGTGATAGTTGACCGCGCGAAGAACCTCCCCAATCGAAAGACCATTGGCAAACAGGATCCCTATTGCGCGGCGCGGCTCGGAAAGGAAGCAAAGAAGACGGAAACGGATCGTCGGGGAGGCCAAACACCACGATGGTACGACTGAACCTCGAGCAATGCGAACCACTCTTTGCTAACTCTGAAATCTAGGGACCAAGAACTACGATTTACCGTCCACGACTCTGCCGACTACTACCAGCTGAAAGTTTCCGTGTTCAACGATGACAAGAGAACAGATCTAATTGGCGAGAACTTCGTCGACTTACGGAGCATAATTGTGCCTGGTGGTGGACAGAGCGATGTGTGGCATAATCTGAACTGCAAGGGCAAATACGCGGGCGAAATCAGGATTGAAATCACCTACTACGATACAAGACCGAAACAGGAAAAACCAGAAAAGGCAAAACAGTTGGCGCCCAGTACCATTGAGGATGGAGGCAGAGATTCTCTCAAGGGCCCAAGACAACCCAAGCCTGCTGTTAAAAGAAGGCCATTGCCCTCAGATCCGGTTACAGGTGCACCACCTCCAGCCAGTGCTATTCCGGATCATGTCCAGACACCTCCTCGAGGATACAAGTCCCCAACAGCGGCTCCCGAGCATAGCCAAACACCACCGCGTAGCTATGAGCTACCGGCAAACGGCAACGAGTACGCCCAAAACCCTCCTCGAAACCACCAACAACCGCCAAATGCAGTTCCTGAGCAAGTTCAAATGCCCAATCGAGGGGCCCCAACTGCTATTCCACAACACGTACAGACTCCGCCACGAGGGTACCAAAGTACCGGTTATGTTCCAAACCAATCTCCACTACAAAGTTTTGAGTACAACAATACACCACCAACCCAGCATTCACAGGGAGGTTACGACAATAGTCAAAATCACAATGTGTACTCCAGCACACCTCCAAGTTCGAAACCAATTTCACAGGATAGATACGACCCATATGACCCATACGTTACGAATGACTACATACAAAGCAACGGTGGTAGCAGAGGACGATACGATGACGAGGATGAAATGAATGATCCGAGAGACGCATACAATAGGCACACACCATATGAGCTTCCTCAACCTGAAGAGTTTGGCTCTCCGCCAAGTCCAGGCGGTCCTCCTCCGCCACCACCAGCGCATGGGGGTAGACAGAATAGCCACCAAGCCAGTCCTACGCCGCCAACGAGACAGAATAGTTACTACCCCCCTGAATCGAGGTCACCAAATGTTTATGATTCCCCACCTAAGTCCCGTGGACATTCAATAACCAATTACTCGGCACCAAAGTCATACATGGCCTATGCAGCTCCAAAATCCGATGACCCGTTCCGCAAGTCTGGAGGAAGCTATCAGGAATCTCCACCTCGCCAACACTCCTATGATTCAAGATACAATTCAAACTACGAGTCAATGCAGCCAACTGTCGAAGACGCCCCGCCTTCTCCATCTGGGCGATATAGAGGCGAGTCGCACTCTTCGAGAACCGAAGATCGGAGATATGGTGAGGTTCCCTCAACCGCTCCACTCAACCTGAGCGGGCGTGGGAGTTCTCCATCGGGTTATGATAATGCTCCGAGCGCTACCACTCGTCAACACTCAAATAGTATGGGGTACGCGTCTAACAATTCTCAAATTTCCTTGAGAGAACGATCACAGACTGGGACTGTTTCTTCGAGAAATTCGTATAATACGTTGTCTCAGCCGCAGCAGCAAAACCAACGAAGACGATCGAATAGTCACCTGTCTGAAGTTGATGGTGACTATGGTCTACCACCTGTGCCGGCAACTCTGGTAGCTGGCATGGATCCAATGATCGCGCAAGAGATCTCTGAAAGGATCTACGACGAGAGAAGATCAAGTTTCAGCAACCAAGCTTTAGTTCGGACCCATGATCGATATCAAGATTCTCCTTCATACCACCAGGAATCACCACAGCAACATCCATACTCAAGTGATGCAATGGTTCCCTTTGTTCCCGCTTCTTCTTCGTCATATGACGAACGACAAAGTCGATACTCAAATGCTATTGTACCAGTTAATAAGGCAAGGCAAGTCTCACCGGATACCAGAAGGCCCATACGGAAATCCGTCAGTCCCTCTCCAGGGGCTTCTCCGGGACGGGATGATGGAAGAAGATTATCCGGAGTACCGTTTGGTCCGGATTCCTACAATGCTTTGAATCCCAAGATTTCTGGTTCAACATCGACACAATCTTTGAGCGCAAGATATGACCTTGACAAGCCGGACCCAGATGAGAAAATCATAACTCATGACGGCAGGGAAATAGATCCAAGCGACCACATTCCCGAATCCAATTATGCGCCGCTTCTTGAATCTAAAGGACCTAAATATGCTTCTCAACAACCTGATCGCAACTATCGGGGTCCAACAAGCAATTCGCAGCCCAGCTCTGGCCGTAAACAGCTTAGAGTGGCGCCTCGTCCACAGTCAATGGCAATTACCCATTCATCTCCAATGTACATGAATACGGGCCCAAATGACCCTATGGCGTCATCTACGGGGCGAAACCGCCTTCAAAAGAAGGCAAATAGGATTTCGGCCATGCCAACACCACATTCAAACCCACTGACCCCCATCACATCATATCAAAGCAATAGTTACAGTTCAAGAAGTGTTCCCCGTCCGAACACAGCCGACTACTATCCTAACGAGAACTATGCGCCCTCGTATGGAGCTGGATATCGTGGAAGCGCTGGGCCTCCTATTCCGGCCAAGGTCCCTATAGGTAGCATGAATTCTGCTCCGCCTCAACAAAATCACAGCGGCGGTGGAGATGCTTGGGCGTTGCTGGAGGAGATGAAGAACATTGATCTAGGAAGTGGGAGGGCGAGAAGACGCGGTTACTAAATGACAAGCAAGATGGGTCTTTCGGCGAAAACGAAGTCTCGGGGTCGACAGGACACAGTGCTGCTACGGGCTGTGTATTACTTCATTCTTTAGGTATATTTTACCTTGATTTCCTTTTTTCTTTTTTCTCATCTTTCAAGTTGTATTAGACGGATTTTCTCTCAGGCTTCTTCCCTATGGATGGACTTGACTAGGGGCAATGGCCGGCTGGGCTGGATAATTGTAAGATGCGAATTAGGGTGCTCTTGGGGGGGGGATCACGTCGATCAAGAGCTATGGGAAAGATATTGATCATTTTTCGGGCGTTTTTCTCAAAAAGGGGGACGGGGCTGCGGGTTGGGCTTATTAAGGGTTTTGCTTTGGATGGTGGATAATTATAATCTCCAGGGGATGGGGACGGGGAAGGGGGGCTGGAATGGGATGGAACGGGATGGGAATAAATGGAAAAAATATATGTTCATCTTTCTGCTTTAACTTTTGAAGATGGTAACTGCTTTTTGTTTTGTTTTGTGAGCTTTGATATGTTGCTTGATGGCGAGAATGTTATTTGGCCTTATGTGAGTTTGGGTAGTGCTGGCTTCTTCATATATATAGGTGGTGGTGCTTGAATAGTTTGACGATAGATGTATGCTTGCTGAGAGTCTGGACCGATTCTTGAAACTATAGATTGTCTAGAGAATAGTGTATTAAATCGGTGCCTTTACTGCTTGCTCTGTGGCTGTCAAAGAGAAGGGGGGTGGAGGAGGTGGGTGCTTTGTATCGCCATGGGCTTTTTATTTTCGGGTTCGTTATGGGACTTGGGTTTTTATACTGTCTTATACGTGCCGGTACTAGTATTAATATACATCTATAGACAACAACGAATAACCTCCAGTCTTCTTCTGCTCTTCTTGTTTGTATTGAAGCATTTCTCAAATTCTTCCTGACTTTCCACAGCTTCATCCGGTCGGAATGTATCGTGTGGGTGGAGTATCGCTACAGTACATTCATCGCCCCTGAGCAAAAGATACGATTCCCCAATTGAGTATATAAGCACACGGATACGCATTCAAAGAACCATAAAATGAGAATCGACCGGTCTCACATCGAATTGGAGACGTAAAATTACGAGAAATATCATGCATAGTCCATTGCGTCAATGAAGGGGTATCTCAGTCAGTTACCGCAGAAGACACTAAAAAAGAGCTCCCAAAAGGGCCCCAAATACCTATCCCGTATTCGCCTGGTGGAGATGTACTGTATAACCCTATTCTCCATCCCCATCCCAATCCCAATCCCAACATGAAAAGGAACCCAAGAAAGCAAAGTCATCTCGTTCCGTACCTTTACCTAAAAGGTAACCCGGATATTCCCATCACCTTCGACTTCCAAGGTCAGAGTGGATAGATCTCCATCGAATTTCGCCTGTTCAGTCTTTACCATTCCGCCCTCGACAGCGACCTTGGGCTGCGCGCTGCCGTTCCCTGGTAAGACTAAGGCTCCTTTCGTACCCGCAGGGGCACTCCACCCAAGAGAGTACCCTCCATTGAACAACGTCCACGAAGCAGCGAATTTCCCTAGGGGCGTAACGAAGCCCGCCTCCGCATGTGTCAAGTCGCCAAACTGAGGTGCAAGTTCCCAACTCGAACCTGCCGGTTGCGTGACTCGCAACCCCACAACAAGCGAGGTGAGAGCATCCGTAGGACCCGTTCCCCATCCGTGAGCGTGAGAGGTGTAGCTGTAATCATTGGCGTAGCCGTATTCGGATCGGTACCCGAAGGTGCCGTCCGCGAGATAGCCTTCGATGGTTGTGCTTCCTGTTCCGTCGGGGTGGTTGAGATACCATCCCCAGGAACGACGGATGAGGTCTAATGCTCGGGAGGCTTGGCGAGCTATGAGATGGCCTTTGATCTCGAAGGATTGGACGAAGGCGACGATGTTTTTGGGAAGTTCGGGACAGACTGCGCCGATGGGTCCCCAGTTCTTGGTCAGAGATTTGGATATCGTGCCCATCTTGGAAGCATCTGCGGCAGAGAAAGCAAGTGCCATGCTGTTGGCATCTTGAGGGTAGATGCTGGCATCTACATCGCTGTTTTTATAGGCGCTAAAAGAGGTTAGTGTGAGTTATTAAAAGTGATAGAATGATACTCAACATACCCAGCAGAAGCATCCCAATAGACCGAGTTGATCTGTCCCTTGAGTGTTGCAGCTTGATCCGTCCATTTCTTTGCCAAATCGGCCTCTCCCTGCCAGGTAGCCAACGAGCTTCCAGTGACCAGAGTTTTATACATGATCATCTGAGCTTCTGTGTTGTGAGCACCTTGGCCAACGCGGCCCCAATCATCCGTTCCAGTAACGTAGATGGAACCTGTATTGTCGATTTTTGCAGTGATGAAAGCCATCGCCTTCTTGTATCTATCCCAAACTCCGGACAACCAGGCCTTGTCATTGGTGTACAAGAAATAGTCATGTGTACCAATGAGAGTGGCCATATGATATGTGTCAGAATTATAGATGTTGATACCGGGGCCTGCGAATGGGAGACCACCATCGACAGCCTATACAATCAGCCATGATGAAAACGAGAAAAGGCACGTGAAACTCACCTGATCATTGTACAAGACCTGCAGGGTATTTCTCACTCCAGCAGTATCACCAGTGCTGACCAAGATACTGATGATGGCAATTGTAAGATCTCCCGGCCAGACAGTTCGATCCCGCTTGCTCCCATCAACATATATCGTAGGATCATTAGTCCCGATATTCAACTGCTGATTATTCTCCCATCCACCATTCAAAATGGGAAACACACGCCCAGTGCTCGGTGGAATTGCATTTGTTTGGAGGGTAAAAGCACCAGCGTACCAAATCTTGTTGAGCAAATCGTCGCTCGAAGAGAAATAACCTTGGTAAGCTCTCAAGTTGGACCATGCAGGCTGATAACCGATTTCCACATAGATGTCCGAAATGTCGACTTCGATATGGCCAGCAGCATTGTTGGATTTAGTGAAGATAGTCAAGTATCGGAATCCACCCCGGATTTTGTCAATTGGCATGGTATAGTTTGCCTCGGCAGTAGGCGTAATATCCGTATAGATGGCACCGTCTGGTTGAAAAGAGCCATTGGTACTATCAGAGTCTGTCCCGGTCCAATTTCTCGCCTCGGAAAATGCCAAACCCAATTGCCCGGATCCTCTTGCCGCGTAGTTGATGTGCACAATGCCACCGGTTTCCACACCAAAATCAAAAATTAGAATCTGGTTATTGCCCTTGAAATTCAGCGGGAATGGATAGTCTGCGATGTATTGCTTGGTGGCCGAGTAGATTTTGGCAGGGGCGAGTGTTCGGCTGGTGGGCGAATAATTGTACTTGTCCCAGCTTCCTGGAAATGCTGCAGTAGCAGGGCCAGTACACGGAGTGTCTCTCCAACATCCTCCTACGGGATTTGATGCCATTGCCAATGTACCGCGAGAGTTCTGGGTTAGGAGGACTCCCAAGGTGATGAGGAAAGCTGCGAGGAACATCATAGTCAAGACTAGCCACTTGTCAGCACGGACTCTAAAGTGGAGACTGCTTGGATCCTTCGTTGCAAATTTGTGTTTCATAAGAGAAAACAAAACATACTCTAGATGCTATCTATAACATAACTCGGGAGCACAAGGTAAAGAGTGAATGTGAGTTTATAGTTATTCACTATTGAGAGCGAGCAATGGCCGCCTGACTCAAAAGAGGTCAAGAGGAGTGATATATAGGAGACTATGGGTCACAGAAACAAGCGCATTAAGGTACCCAGTCTTTATGCTCTGTTGAGTCCCTCTCCATCCAGATACTCGTAGACCCAGCTCATTCATCTCAACATTACTTCCTTGTCAAATGACACCCGGCTTCTGGCTCTCCACTTGGAATTGTATTCCATCCCCTGTCCGCACCACATACCTGCATCGTACCGTTGCCGCCAGGAAAGGGAGCTTGGAGGATGTTGGTTGCCTTCCTGAAGAAGCTCTCACAATAACTGAACCCCTTGTGATTCACTGCCCGCGTGGCCCGTCCCTCAGCCTCGAACAGACTGACGTCGAATCTCTTCACCTCTCCAATGCATTCACTGTAATACATCGTCGTGCGAGGAGCACATGGCGTGGCAAGTCTTGTGAGGGATGTGAGAGTGCCATGCGTATAGAAGAATCGGACGAGTTCCTGCCGAGTTGTACTGTACATACATAGTTCACCACAAAACGCCCCAATGAGGCGTGACTACCGATCTACGTCTGAGGTGCATATCAACTGCATCAAGGAAGATTTGGGTGTAGTTTTTGGCGTCGAGAGGCGGTCAATGGCGTCCTGCTGTGCTCTATACTCAACCTTAATCCCGCCCTTGACAGCAGAAATCCGTAAAGGCGCTGCCATGCCGACCTTG
This sequence comes from Hymenoscyphus fraxineus, assembly GCA_900184765.1. Lineage (NCBI taxonomy): Eukaryota > Fungi > Ascomycota > Leotiomycetes > Helotiales > Helotiaceae > Hymenoscyphus > Hymenoscyphus fraxineus. The sequence goes on from LT855409.1 coordinate 1,772,032, forward strand.
TACCACGGCATTCATTGGTGAAAATTGGCGAGGCTTCAGCTTCTGAATGGTACCTTTTTGACTTATACCAGGGGTATCGACATATACATGCCCCGTTGTGCAACCGGCGGTTCGGTGACATACATGGCTACCGTGTTGTTTTGTTTTCCCAGCTCCGTACCAATCTAAGTGATTGACTGGTTCAGGTTGGCTAGAATTGGGTTCTGGTACTGATTCGGAGTCGGAACGACGAGATGTATGTGTTGGGGATATGTTCTTCCTAGGCATGCTCGAGGCATGTCAGATGAATTGCGAGTTGGTCCAACGAGGAAGGCGATGAGATAGTGAAGGCACTGAAGGGCATTCGGGTTCATCATGCTGACCCTGCTTAGGCCGCTGAGTGGCTCGTTGCTGTACCTGTAGGGTAGGGATACGGGGCCACACCCGACCCCTCCCCCTCCTTTTTACCCCGTACCTACCCCACAATCTGTAGATCTCCATTCACCTGTGGAGCAGTACAGTACCAACGCTGCAACAGCGAACCGCGCTGCCTGTAGCATCAAACCCCCATCATCACACAACCTATTGCAGAATACAAGGCAAACCAGGACCTCGGCTCGGTCAGACATATCTCACATTTCAAGACAAACAGGTGAGCATTTATGAAATCGTAGCCAAACAGGCCCTTAGCAGCTTCCTCCCGCCGCCCGCCTCCCCTCCTTCTCGGTCTAGTTCTTCCTGTCTTTCTTTTCTTTTTCATTAGCTACGTCCAAGTCAATCATGAGTCGTTAGCCTACGACGAACCATTCTATAC
>LT855409.1:1772832-1800853 GCA_900184765.1 Hymenoscyphus fraxineus
GGAGGATTCGTGGTATACGACCGAGAATAAGGCTACCTGTATCGATGTACTGAAATTATAGGCAGCGACCTATTAGGGCCCTAGGCAAGGCTTTCAAATAACCAAGAAACAGAGGAGTTGTCGATATAAAACCAAGGAGGTATACCGATAAGTTGATAAAGCTAATTCTATGTTTTGAGTACTCCGAGATACGGTATACTCGGAACGCGCTAGTTGCCTTATTAGGTTAGACTATAAGCATTTTAATGGAATGCTTAAGTATCTTAATGGGACCCTATACCCCGCTCGTAGAACTCTTGTTATCGCGGCTCCAAGTCGGACGCGAGCTTAACCGGTCTTGGCTTCCTCGAAAGCCTTATTTATATCTCTCCCGAACTTTAGATAGCTCTCTCCGAGTGTCGGAAACAACTAATACATAAGCTTATTTATTTGTTATTCGTAGTAAGTGGACTAAGCATGGAACAGGGGAGTGGTTATATGTACAATTCAGCAAATTTGTAGACGTCCTTCGGGACACTTTGGTATAATTAGTATAGATTCATTCATTAATCCTTATTCTTCTTTCGTATTTCTGTAGTTATTTCGGCCTGTTTATACGATAATTTAGTCTCGCTTATACGACTAAATTAGCATTGGAATTACGAAATTACACTAATATGATACGTTCGAAAGACCTAGATTTCGGCGGTAGACCTCCTGAATTTCCTCCGCCGATACGGATACTTAGTAAGTAGTCTTGGGTTATATTATAAATTTACTAAGTCGGAGTTTCAAAAATCAAAACCTTGTATATAAAATAGATTATCTATAGAGGTTTCTTGGCAGAGGTATATAGTATTCCTATTCTCCTAGTTTTTTCTATTTCTACTTTCATTTCTATTAATATAAAAGAGAAAGATAAGCTGAAAATATATATTATATATATCCTTTTCGAATTTTAGAGGTATACTATCTCTATTTTAAAACTTTGACCTACTTTTTATTTGATAACGACTTCTAATATATACCTTTCTATAGTAATTGTTATTCGCTCCTTAGCTAAGATGAAACTATTCTCCCTCTCCGCTGTTCTCCTCCTTGCTACTACAGTCTACGCACAGGATGTAAGTACTCTCTTATCCTCTAGCCCCTCTATTTACTTCCTCTTTCTCTTCTTTCTTTTGTCGTTTTATTAATAAACGAAGATATTAACTTGTTAAAATATAGTGCTGTGACCGTTGTATGACTCACTGCGCAGGGTTGCGAGAATGTGGCCGTACTCTGAATGCCCAACTTGAATTCTGTTCCAGGCAATGTAACCGATGTACTCTGGCATGAAAGCCTTTAGTAAGGGTGTGGAATGTTCCAAGGGGATTCCGAAGGGAAGGCCGGAGCTGTTCGCACCGGAGCTCGGTGCGAACAGCGGAAGGAGGCATGTTGTTTATAGGCAGATAGCGTGTTATCAATAAATTGGTATTACGGTTGTTAATCCAACGCGCCCGAAGAAGAACAAAGTAACATGCGAGTGTGCTTGCTGTGTATTTCAAGACGTAAGAAAGAAAAAGGGGACAGAAAAACGAGTCATGTGTTGATAAACATGTTCTTCGCCGATTGTGTTGCTCAGTCGCGGGGAGAGAGAGAGCGGCTGACCGGTTTAGGACCTCTTGATCATTCAAACCAACAGCCAATAAAAAAGGAAGGTCCTTTATAATCGGCCCTTCCCTGCCTTGCTCACTTCCTTGAATTATTGATTCCTTGCAGTAATATCAGAGACCCTCTTTCGGAGCTGCTGCTAGACTGGGATTTGATGCATAGGTACTTCCAAGTTGGTAGTTTCCGAGCCATCATTTCCTGGAGAAGTAGCGGTGCTCAAATGCGGAGTATTTGAAAGTCCTCGTGCTTGATTTCTGCATTCACTTTGTGGTTGTGGAATTTTTTGCTTGACCTAGTGGTGCTCATTCACCCCTTCCTGCAGAAGTTCGCTGTCATCCAGTGATGCTTCGCGCTGCTGATCGTGAATATGCGCAAATCGTTTACGTTATGCCGAGAGCCGTCTGTGGTGAACTGAAGGACATCGTGATGTTAAAGGACTAGTGTTCGAAATTAAAGGCTCGCGTGTGTTGTGTCGATGATGGGAGGGCCCTCAAAGGATTCTCATTTGAGGTCCTGCAACTGTTGTGGTCAGCAAACACGCCAGCTCATCGTGGAAATATTTAGTACCTTCCCTTCATTGGATTTGAATCTCATCCTGTGTTCGAAGTCTATTTTTGATATCGTGAGATTACAATACTGCTTTCCGTGCTTTCCGTATGAAGCTCGTCTGTCTGTTGTGCACAGCAAACTTCAAGTACAGCGCTATCCTGCATCGCTTTAAATTGGGGATAGGTTCGAGGCATGGTATCCACCTGTCCGTTAGCCGTATGGAAAAAGCTCAGCTCTGACTCGAATGAAAATATTTCTCGTTCTTCCAAGGGCGCAGAATTGAGTCTGGTAATTAGGGGTGGACTTTCAAATGCGGCTTCTCCGGCAATCTGGTGTGTAGCGTAGCAATGAACGCAACAGTAACATGATTCTGTGCCACCTCGGTATCGGAAACGTGCTACGTGTTGCACACTTCGGACATCGTTTGATGGTAATCAAACCGACAATAGAAGTTCCAAGGGATCAATGTAAATAAGGCCGGAGAAAATTTGGTAATAAGAACAAGATAGATGCTGAAAGATTGAGGAACAGAAGAGGTGGTGGAGTCCAGAAGGTTGATTGCTTCCAAGCGGCTCTGACTTGGTGCCGAGAATCTTTGAATGAGAAGTCGTCTTTTGTTGAGTACGCGATGCCATCAGATACGCGTTGTAAACAGTAACGAGGCCCCAACCGTACCAACAGAGGGACACTAGAGGGCAAATAGATTCGTTTCTTGGTCTAGTTTGGCATATGCTGGGGAGACACAATTGGGCGGTATGCAAAACACGCATGTTTCTATCCTCTCACATATTGTATCTTATGAAACGTTTGGCGATCGGCTCTGGCTATTGTAGAGGTTAGCCCGAAGGAACTTTAACGTGAAGAAGCAAAGAAATGTTACCAATATAACCTCGCATGAGGACTGAGGAGGGATTTGGAAAAGAACCTTCGATACTCTCTCAACATAGAGTGATATTAATTTTGATTTACATAACCCAAAGATCTAATAGAACACACAAGTTCATCGCAATTGGAGGAAACAGGAGTAACTCCAAGAGACACAAGAGTATTTGCAAATTCAATAACTCTTGGATGTCAATTCCCTCTGGGAACAAGTAATCCCAGCAAAATCCAGAGCTGGAAGGAAGAGGAGATGAAGGAGGCGACGAGTTCAGTATCTGGCGACAACACGAGCCCCTCATTCGCTTGCCTATTGCTCCGGAATCCGAGTATGTTTAAATGCTCAATAAGGTAGTTAGTTATCGAACCACACCACTCACAACTATGACTTTATCCCCATTGGATGGCTAATCGGATCCTGGACGTTGAAAAGATTACAACTCCGCTTGAGCCATAAGCCATGATCAGAGAGATGCAGTAGCCTTCGTATTTAGGATAGCGTGCGGCAATAATTGTAATATCGGATGTATACAAATGAAGCACCTTCCAGAACGAAGCCGCTCATCTACTTCATCTGACCTCGTTTCTGCAGATCTCCCTTGAATGGTGTGCACCACCACATATTGCTAACGCATCAACCACCGCCATTAGAGCTAGTACTATTGTGCATTTGAGGGGGTTCCTACAAGCCAGGCTCTGCAAAGCTGCCCTGTGTTCACATTCCCTCATAGATTATCTTGTGGGCTATGGACGACACAATTGATGACCTGGAGCAGCATAGCGATCACAGTTTTCCACTGGAATTGTCTGGATTGCCAAGGGGTCGGATATCTCCACAGCAGGATGAAATACCTGAGAGAAGGGTCACATCAGTAATTGACCATGCAGAAGATAGATTGTACTGAGAGCGCGAGCATTGTAATGAAAATCGTAAAAGGATAGTTAGATTTTGTTTAGTGATAGTGCAGATGTCCGAGTGGAAGAAGCCGATCCTCAAGCTTCGACTATGGAGTAAACAAAATAATCAAATAACCGGACAATAAAACTGGAAATTGGAAGTGAAATAGCGCGGAAGCTCCTCAGTTCCGCAAAGCCATCATGGGGATCTCACCAGATTTAATAAGCATTGCAGTTTATGTCCCAAATGGGCGTTTGAAAGTACCTGTACTAATCTTATCACACCGAACTGAGAAAGATTGAGAAAGAATCAGAGAAGTATTATAAAAACGGGTATCAAATATGGTGGAGTTTCTGCTGTATTGTCTACATTATCATAACCCTTCTTTTATGTCGTCATATTATATAAGCATGAATCCATGATTCTGGATATCATGCTCTTTCAATTATGAGAGCTCTGGCTCCTTCTTGGGTGGCGTCGATAGTACAAATTTGTCCTCTCCTTTTTGGACAAATACTGGAGCTGACTCAGGAAGAGGAAGGAGAGACTTCTTTTCCTCTTTCAAATACACTATTTTACTCAAATGTCAGCAAGGTTATCCTGTTCAACTTTTGTGGGGGGGGGGAAAGACTGAGATTGGGGAACCACTGACGTCTTTGGTAGAGAACGTAGCTTGTCACAATTGCGATTGGCATGGCAACAATTGCCATTGTCACCTTTCTAGCTGCTGACTTGTACTTCGGTGGTAGATTATTGCTTCCTCGCCGCCTTGCTCCAGCCCTTGCAGTTATTTTCGACACTATCTCCTTATTTATATCCGCAATGGGTACTTTGGGAGTTGGTGTAGGTTTTGGAGTAGTGGGTTTCGAGGCCTTAGTGGGCATTGGGCGAAGGGTTTGTGGTTTGGACGCTGGTGTAGGAGTTGTTGGAACTGATTTAGCTGTTGGGTTCGCAGTGTTACTTGGTTGAGGCTGGGTTGTATTCTTTTGAGACAATTGATGGACTTTGCTCAATATAGGTGAGCTCCCAGGTGTTCTCATGGGTATGCTCGCAGACCCTGGTGCAGAAGGAGACTTCAAAGTCTGCCCTGTTGTTTTGGATGCATTGTGCGATGCTGGTGTCGTTTGAGATACAGCCGTCGTAGGTGTTTTAGGTGTTTTTGCGGTCGCCTTGATGGCAAGAGCAGCCTTTGATTCTGCGATTGCCTTCTCTGTCTTGGTTGGGGTTGCTACTGTAATCTTTGGAGATTTGACATTTGGCTTGCTGACTTGAGGCTTTGGGCTCGCGGTTTTTGCCACCACTTTTGGGGGTTCTTTCGATGCGATAGGTGATGCTGCGTTTTTTGTCTGAGTTGCAACTTGGTCTTTCGCAGGCTTCGCGATAGGTGCTGCGCTTTTTGTCTGAGTTGCAACTTGGTCTTTCGCAGGCTTCGCGATAGGTGCTGCGCTTTNACTTCTTCAATTCGGGTACAGCAGTAGTCGTGGTTGTCGCTTTCGCTGCCTTCGAAATCTTGGCTTTTGGTGGAGTCGCTGCTGCTGCTTTGGTGGACTTTCCGCGTGTCGTTTGCTTGATAAATTCAGGCATTTCGGCGGCGATGGTTTCCACGATGGCCTTCTTTGGTCTTCCTCTCTTCTTCGCAATTTCTGCCGACATTTTCGAAAGCAAAAGCAATGCGTGGTGGCGCTCGGAAATGCAGCAGCTTCCAAGTATTTTGCCGAGGTTCTCGCGGCGCGTACTCGTACGAGTATTTTCTTATCGACAGCGACACAAAAAGTGTGCTTTCACCGAAAAGCGATTCGATATTCAGAACGCTTGGAAATTTTAGAAGATGCGATCGATTTTTCTCATTGTTGAGTCAGTGGGCTCATTCAGAAGGACGGTGGTGGGTTTCTATTGTTTTTTCGACGTCCCCACGCATGAATCTCACGAAATTGACGCGAACACTCAGCCAATCATTACTGTACACTACAGTATGAATTTGTGACTTTTACCCCTACTCTAGGATGATCCCAAAATTACGAAGACCAGATGAAAACAATTTCTAAAAGCAGTAGAAGTCTGTCGGTGGTTTTGATGGGTGCTTCCGAGGCGGTGAAAACATGGGAAAACGGTTAATCATAAGACATTTATTTTGTCAAAATAGACAACTACACTACGAGGTCTTACCTGCTCTTCATGTCCAAGCTACCCTGAAATCAGTAGCTTTTCCATTACCGTTATCTACTTTGTTATTAATCATTTATTATTGCTGACCTTTCTCGCTGACCTTAGCGAAGTGCCAATTTCACGCATCAACTGCTCAGCAGGACATCCGAATTCTGAAAGGAAAGCCAAGGTCATCCACAGCATTGACATTTGCATGTTCAAATTGCTTACGAACATTCCCACAACCTTGTCTGTATGCTTCTAGTTATCCTACAATAGGAGTCGGTCTTCCCAGGTAGTCTCACGCATTCTTTGGTTAAGTAGGTTTGCAAAAAAGAATGGCGCATTGTGGACTTGCTCCTTTTCCTTGAAGTTTAGGACATGTCATTCTTTTGCAGAATATCTCACAAAATCTCCCATTGCCTGGAGAACCTTAAGGCTTTATCCTCCCTTGTTCCGCCTCATCAGGCTTCAACTAAAACCCCGTAGAAGCGCTAGGCGGTAAATCTTCATCCTTCGTTCCCCACAAACTCTCATTCCTACCCAACACCAGTTCTAATACACCACCATCCAAATAAAACTTATGTGTAATCCAATTCTTCGTCCATGCCTTACCATCCAAAGTCGCACTCTGAATATAGATGGTCTCATTGCCCTCCTCAAACCCTACATTCTTCACCGTCGCTGTCTTTCCCGTCTGCGGGTTCGTGATACTCACACTGGGAAAATACGGTGGCGTAATTAGATACACGTCCTGACCTGGAACAGGCCAGAGACCCATCATAGCAAGTGTAGTGAATGAACCCATAGCCCCCGAATCATCATTTCCTGCAATGCCGTTAAGCGAGGTGTTGAATTGGGATGGGATGTAGAAATGCGAGAACTTTGCTGAGAGAGCTGGTCGTCCAGCGTAGTGGAATTGAAAGACAGGAAGGAAAGCTTGTTCATCGCCAATGTAGAGGAGACCTGAGGTGTGCAGGTAGGACAGGCGGTTTGTGAACGCTTCGGGTCCGCCAAGAGTGACGACGAGAGTTGCCATGTCTTGGGGAACATAAAAGGTATACATCCACGATGAACCTTCATAGGTTTCGTGGCCGTTAGGATTGAGGTAACAAGATGTGAAGTTGTAAAGAGGAGAACAGAGCGTCGGGTCTTGGTAGCCAAATGTCCCATTTAGATACCGTGGTTGGAGAAAACCTACGTAACCTGTATCGACCGTCTTCCCTATATTCCCAGTGGAGTTAGTCACTAGGGAGGTCTGAGTTGGGTTCCACATGTTTTTCCAGTTTTTGGATCGCTCAAGGTATTTTTCGGCATCTCCTGTATGGCCTAAGCCCTTTGCTATCAAAGCAATGCAAAAGTCGTTGTACGCGTACTCCACGGTTCGGGAAATAGAACGGGTGAAAGGACCTGAGCCATACGGATCGAAATCATCAGTTGGGATATAACCTAGGGTCTTCCAGGAGGTGAGTCCACCACGACCCCCCACTGCCCAATTCAATGGTTCGTCTTCCGCATCCGAAACGACGGCTTTATAGCCAGTCTCCCAGTCTACTCCATCGCTAATGTTCTTGAGGTAAGATTCCGCCAAGACGACATCTGCATTGGAGCCTCCTTGCGTAAATCCTTTGCATAAAGACATTCGACAATCAGGAAGTTTTCCTATCCATTTCGATCAGACATGTATTAAGCAATTAGAAACAATAGACCAATACTTACCCTCATGGCGGTAAATATCGATCAAACTCCGAACCATCAAGGTTTGACTTTGTGGATCCAGCAAAGTGATAAGGGGATGAATGCTTCTATAAGAATCCCAAATGCAATAGTAAGAGTCATAATACGGCTCTGAGGACTCCCACAGTGGATTTTCGCCAGTATAATCTTGCGGTGAGATCATTGCACGATACATTCCTGACCAAAAGATTGTCTGTGTCTCGTCACTAACGCCAGTACCATCCACTTCCACAACAGCAAACTTTTTTCTCCAGGCATCCTCGGCAGATTCCTGAACTTTCTTGAAGTCAAAATCAGGAACCTCAGATTCAGCGTTCTGGCAGGCTTTGGCAACACTGATGAAAGAGACCCCTACACGAACAAGAATTTGATTATTGACAGGTGCTGTGAATTGCGTCCATGCACCCGCTGGAAGTGGAGGATTGTTGATACCGTCCGAACGAGTGGAAATATTCTTCACGACATTGGATGCTCGGTTATTTTGGAATATTCCGGTATCTCTCACCGGGGCACCATGAAAATCCGCGCAAAAATGGAGCTCATATGATCCAATTCCAAAAGATGGATTGAAAGTTCCGCTGCCAGAAATTCTTCCAGTTCCCCCATCAACCTCGATGCTGGCGTTTGAACGGGAGTCAGGGAGGTCAGTCAAGTCAACGAGTATCAACGGACTGTAGGGAAGTGAGGTCTTGTTTTCTGAAGCGGCAGTTGACACATTTGAAGGAAACGTGATTCTGTACAGAGCCGTGTGATTTGAGACTGTGGCCTCTGTGTGGATAGAGGTGTTCAGACTGACGGCGAAATAACCCGGGTGAGCTTCAGCAGTGCCATTGAGACGTCGTGAAGCACGATCTGTTTTAGTCCAGAAACAGTTGTTTATTTCATCTCCAGGACAACCTGTTTGAGGAAATATGGGAAAGTTTCCGAGAGATGGAGACTAGAAGTGGATCAGTAAATGAATTCATGGTGCTATTTTTTGCAGGTGGAATACTCCTCCAGTTCCAGAATCATGCATATGTGAGAAGCCTGTTATATCACTGTTGTCTGAAGCAAAACCGCCTTGTTTCTCGTCGGGATTGTTGACATCAGCAGAAGCTTTTGCCATTCCTGCATACCGTCAATCATCGCTTTTCAATGTGAATGAGGCAACCGACCGAAGGGAAGTGTTGCACCGGGGAAAACATGGCCTGTGAAACAATTAGAACAATTCACGAAATGTTATATGAGAGCCATACCTCCAGCAATTGTGCCAATGAAAGGATCAACATATCGAAAAACATCAGAGCTGCCATTTGTGGATGAAGCTGCTAGTGCTCCCGAAAGAGCAAGAGCAAGATTCGTCAAGGATCTCAACTTGTGTTCAAACATCACAAAGCTGGTGAGTTTGATTCCAGAAAGAATACCACGAAGACTATCAAGAAGAAACATGGGAACCGCACGATATGTAAAGCACTGAATTCACTCTTTACAAAATCCGGAAAAAGCCACCCCCTCTCGAAGAGCCACCCATTGTCGAATGAAAAATGGTTACCACGTTACATGGCATAGGCGGGCCCCCGGCCATCACGGCAATTCACGCGTTGTAATGCGAGTACTTAAATGCAACTATGTGTTCCTGGATTTGATCTTTTTGATAGCAAGGTTTGTGCTAAGTTGGGAAGCTCATACTGCGGGGTTGAAGCGGCACCAGGCGGGGTATTTGAGAAATGATGCGCATGGTACGAGGTATATGACGCAACCATACCGGTATTGCCCAATAAAACGAGAAGCAGACTGTGTCAGATACGGGTGCTATTGAGAATAAAGCGGAGGATATCTAGATCAGTAGGGATGAAACAGATACGTCTTCTGGATTTTGAAAAGTGATTGTGTCTCCTGGTTGTCTGGGAGTAGTAATTGGAGCTTCCTGTTGGTTGCCGGACTAGGTTCCACTTGGCTATAGGTACCACCGACGCTAAAGGGGGGAAGTGGGGCCGGAATATTGGTATCATCTATCAAGGGATATTTGTGAGTCGTCGTTGTTGAAATTCAATTAGCTTTCAAAGTTCCATTGACTCGTAGCCTATGCCAGACCAGCTTGTGGCCTGGCTGCTCGACACAACACAACACACTCTCATGTATACAAAAGAACCCCTTTTCTCTCAAAAATATTCGGCATGATATTGCATGGCTGGCGTTGTTGGTCTAATGTTCCGAGATCTGTACAACCATTGCGAAAGCTGCCAGAAAGTCTGAAGATTCTTCAGCGACATGATTTATTGACTGACAAACCTCAATATATATACCAGTACAAACAAAGAAATAAGCGCCACTCATTTCTTCCATTACTCGGTATTAAATTTCTCATTGAAGCTGTCGTTTTTGCACTTGCCGAATCTCTGGTCTCTACCATAATCAACCTTTCGGACCTTTCCGGTATCCATGTCAGAAATGTTCAATCGTATTGTCTGGGTCTTTCTGGAGATGAAGTCCAACGAGTATTAGATATACTGCTGCTTTAAGCCGGTAACCATGACTAAAGTGTTTGAATAAGAGAACGAGGAACATACACTAGGTGATATCCTCCATTCAAATCATCGCCAAAACGGTGGTTGTAGTACGGCTTGGATGTACCAACCTTCATATGACTGAACAGCCACTCTTGAGGACCCCCATATTAAGTGTATTGTGAGTTGATTTGGAAGTTGAACAAATAAAGCCTAGTTTGACTAAATGTTCTTGCTTTGTTTGAGAGGTGAGTATAGAGTTAAGACTCAACATTTGGTATATAGAGTATGAACAACTTATAGTAAGGAACTGAACTTCTGGCACATCTCGAAGTCGGAAGTCTAGGAAGTATCAGTCATCAATGAATTCTTCAATGACTCTCAAAGTATTCCTTTTAGACGATAGGGTAAACGTATAATTCGAAAGTCTACCATGCCTATCAACGAGAGATACGGAAGTTTTTGTAACTTGATATTCAGGGGTTTGTGTCTTCTATACACCATTCTTCTGCCTGAACGAACCAGAGGGTTCACTTGAAATCTAAATGTTCTTAATCACTTGACTATTTTACCTCTGTGCCAGTAGTTTTAAGGTTTTCGTTGTAACAACATGAGAGGTGATATGAAAAGGATGCTAGAGTGATTGTGTTACATTGGCCAAACTAAGGATAACAATGGAAGCCACTCTCTTAAGTACGAATGTAATTTGTACTTTTGTATTTACATGAAAGTAAGAGTAGCTTTCTCAACTTTTTGTAGAAAGTGGAAATTTGCTATCCAAAAGCCGGACACGTGATTAAATCACAATCACTTTCTGATTGCAGGATTATTTCCTCGATTCTGGACGGTGATGAAAGGTACCACATTTCTCTCATTGCAAGAATCTAGAGCTCCTTGATAGTTAATTTTTCAAGACATCTGTTTAGCCCATGCGATTAAAAGTTTCCTAGGAGTCACGCGCGCGGGGATAACCCGGGAGAATACAGGTGGGATTTTGCCGAAACTCTCTTCCTAGGGCTTTCATTTCAAGCGTTGACCTTGGAGAAAGGATAATCCCACTATTGTGATTCTTCCTAAAGCTAACAGCACGCGTTTTTAGAGGGTCTGCATCATTAAAATTTCTCGAAAATGGCTGCAAGCTTTTACCACCAAGACACTCCGTCAGATATAAAGAATGCAAAGGTATTCATTCTGCCTTGGCTTCCCACACGAGATTCGACCAATAAATGACTCCAGATCTAGGGGCTACACTTGATAACCCTGAATACGCCCAACGGGAAGAAAGTACAGATTTTATGTGAAGAGCTGCGAGCGAAATATGGCTTTGAATGTACATGAAACATAGCAGCGTACCGACAGCGTCGTAGAATGAGACTGACACGACTGAAGTTACTTCCACCATACTCGATACCAAAACCATGGCTCAAAAGAGTGACTGGTTTTTGACCATGAATCCCAATGGTAAGATATTCTACGTTTCACTATACCAAGAGTGTTTTCGTATCGGGAAGTAGAGGTAACATGATCTAGGTCGCATCCCAATTATCGTGGACAACACCAAGAAAGAGCCATTCGTTGTCATGGAGTCATCTGCCGAACTTGTTTACATCCAGAAAGAATATGACCCCGAGAACGCCTTCGGGTTTGAAGATTTGCTCGAGCAATCGCAGTGTTTGCAATGGCTTTTCTTTTGGCATGGTGGTGTAAGAACCTCTGTTTGCTAAAACTCCATGGATGGAAACATGGTCCGTATCGCAAAAGTGCTGATCAGTCATAGGGGGGCCCAATACAAGGTCAATTGAGCTTTTTCGGAACCCAAGACCCCCAGGACAAATGTAAGCTGTGGAGGCAAAGCTAGAAGACCAAGACTGATGTATAGATGTAGTCGCAACCGAGAGATTCTTAACCGAGACTAAGCGGATATATGGCGTACTTGAACTCCACTTGTCTGGAAAGTATACCAACGAGTCGCGCGAATATATTGCTGGCAAGGGCAAAGGGAGGTATTCGATTGCTGACATGGGGCTTTGGCGTAAGTTCAAAATCGCAGTTCTTTCACTTCGAAAGTAAGCTGAAAAGACTCCTTTAGCATGGATCAATGGTTGGGGATATACTGGCCTCATTACTCCAAAAGACATGGAAGAGTTCCCGCATCTAATGAAGTGGCTCGCGAGAATTGGAGAGGTACTTATAAATTGTCTTCCATCCTACGGGACAATGCATGCTGATTCATCTAGCGCACAGCGGTAAAGGAAGGAACCAACCAGAAATATGCATAAAGCTGTCTGAACCTTGGATTACTGCTCAAGGGTCTGAAAGCAGCGACCGTTATTAGCCAATCTCAGGTGTCAAAGGTGGATTTGCAGCTGAAGATTTGACGCCGCTTTGAGGCTGTCAGGTTCTATGAGGAGCAGGTACGATTCTAATGGGCAGTTTACTAGCGTAGCCGATCTTTCACGTGTTTAATTTCGGTTGGGCCCGGAGGAAAGTGCGACCTTATGTCGCCGACAGACTGTTCTTTTTAAGAGTTTTTCTTTGACCTAACATTTTCAAAATATCATTGAACTCTGACAACAACCTCCTGGCTGTTGAAACATCATCCTTCGCATACTGCTTTTTGCACGTCAAAACATCTCTTCTGCCTCTTGAAATGGCGCCTGCTAGTCAGGGACATTTGACTTCCCTCACAACATGTGCGCTGTGTTTATCTGAACCAACTTGTTCTGGACCGACTTGTCGCCAAACCCAACGTTCAACCGCGAACTGCCACTTCAGCCTTCGCGAGTCCTTGATACGAGCTGCAAAACACGTTGAAGGCGCTGGAAGAGACGAACATACATTTAAGAAGACAAGAGTCAAAATATACGAGTAAGTGATTGGTTGTCTATCTGCTTCCTTCAGTAGAGGCGTTATTCTTCTCTTCTTATTTTGATTGCTTTGTCGTTGTTGGTACCACAACACAACACTTATGATGAAAACTACAGCGACTACACAAAATCAGAAGAAGAGACAAGAAGAAACCTGGATGCCAACCACCACAAGCTGGAAAAAAGCTTGCAAGCAAGCGTTGTTTGTCATTGGGAGGCTTTCAGAACTACAAACGTTTATCAGTTTGCTTCATTTATCCTCTGGGTGACAGTGTCTTTGAGATACTCATGCTCCATTGTACAACGAAATTTCTGTACCAGTAGCATAGGGGGCAAACCCCTGATTTAATAAGAAATTCACTGACCACATCTTGCAGAAATTTAATTGGCCATTTGGCAGCAGCTGGTCTTGACCAGCTTCACTTTTGCCAGTATTTCTGGAGGGACGAAGTACCAGTTCAGAACACTGGTAAGAAAAGCTTTTCAATTTTGAATCTTGCCTCTATTTCTGTTTCTGTTTATACTTCATCGCTTCACCAGAATCCTTGGGAACTGGGGAATTGGGGAACAACAAGGTTCAGGGTTAGAGACCTGTGTACTTGTGCAGGTTGCAGCGAAGACACTTCACTCTCTCTGTGAAACATCTCTCCAACCTTCATCTCTACCACTTGCAGACAGCAACAAAAAACACAACTCTAGGGACCACCTTGATAAATCGCTACAACGACGTTCCTAACTACCATTGAACAACCAGCGCAGTGGATAACTCTAATCCTCTAATCGTCTCTCTAATCACATACGAGAAAGCTTAGAACCTGCAATCCGCTTTTGCCTCCAACTGGAGTCGTCAGTTCTTTGTTCTCAAAGGCCCTGAAGTCAGTCTTGCTCTAAGGACGACGTACTATCTCTCTGATATTTCTCAACAAAATTTTGGGATCCCATTAGCTAATTCTGACAATTAGAAATGATTGCTTCAGTCATAGCCGAGAATCCTGCCATGGATTACCAATCCTGGCGGAATGGGAACCGAAAACTGGTGGATGCTTGGTACAAGGTGCGTTTCAAAACCTCACCTCAGTAACCTTTGAATGCCTGGACCTTTTCGCTAATCTGATCTAGCGATATTCTAAGCGGCCAAAGAAAATACCAAAAAGTACTTATCGTAAACCTCGGGAGGTGGTCAGTTCGTTGGAAGACAGATGCTCCAGTTCTCAATTTGGTCTTGCAACACTTCCTCTAGAGAAGGTCAACACTTCAAGTCAAAACTGGGATCTTGCATCTCCTGCTGCTGAACTTGATCACGACCCGAGGTTTTCGACAAAGTATTTTGAGGTACGCGAAGCGAAGGGCGCCGGACTGGGTGCTTTTGCTATCAAGGACATCAAAAAAGGAGAGGTCGTTATGACCGAGAAACCTCTCTTTCTGGCAACGGACGCAACATTTTGGGAAAAGTACCAGGGATTGACGGGGGAGCAACGAGATACTTACCGGAGCTTGCACGCCTGGTCCAAAGCTGGCGTTACTTGGGAGAATATAGCACAAAGTATCTTTTGGACTAACAGGTACGTAATGGCTCCCGTTACTTTATAGAGATCCTGCTGACCGTTTCGAAGATTCCGAACGTACTCCGAGCCAGGCGAAACTGGTATCTTCGTCAAGTCATCGCGGTTTAACCACCAATGCCACCCCCACGCTAACTGCTCGTACTTCTTCTACAAGGACAAAAACCTCTTGGTGTTCACGGTTTTGAAGGATATCAGGGAAGGAGAAGAGATTACTATCTCTTACTCTGACAAGCCACAAGATTTCCCCTATCAGTACGGATTCACTTGCAACTGCCCAAGGTGCTTGGAGGCTGGCAGACGTTGAGTATTGAGCATTGAGGGGAACGGGAACGGGAATGACGGGAAGGATGGGAAGGCAGCGGGATGAGGGGAGTGGTTGGATCGATTATTTCTTCACCTTCGTCGCCACGGTTTCTGACCGGTCTATTCAGGATTATTAGGGTCTTTCCGAAACCCCTGTTTGGTGTCCGCGATGGACCGTAGTGGCAAGGCAGAATTCTCGTATCCGGGCGGTAGTGGGGGGATTGGGGAAGTTTGGGGACGATGTATAGGGGAGCTGATACCATTGGAACCTGGATCTTTGCTCGCTTGAACACTATTCCCATCATCAATTGTGACCTCGTGTGGCTTGATACATATGCATTAATACTTGATTGATCATGCCTTTCTTCCAGCACTATCGGTCTACTTGTTCTAAACATTTCGTATGACATGCCCTTTTGACTCAGCTAGTTTGAACAAGCGCCTTGTTCGTGTCAATCTTGGGAACAATTCGTTGTTGTTCCAAGGAGTTTGTAGGTATGATTTCTATAGCAACTAACAACCAAATCAAAGTGAAGTTGTTTCAGTTTGTTCTGAATCTTTTTGCAGGTTCTCCTGCCTCCCATACGTAATTATCAAGGGAATTTGACTGGAAACAACTCGTATGAGAGTTGGTGAATCGACACTGGAGCACCTAGCAAACCGGCAAACCTAATATCATTTTCAAGTCCCTCGTCCAGGACGGAGGTCAATAGCTAGCCTCGAAGCTGCTGTCAGACCCCAACCGAACGGAATGTTATAGTTTCTGGCAGCCATCGACACCTGGAAGATGATTTTATGGAATTTTCGGTATTCCATTCCATATGGCACGTTCCGGAGACAATATTATATGGAATGAATATTTCTAGAGAAGAGCCGTCTGGTTTTCCATATTTCCAGAGGATATATGTTACTTTTCGACTACTAATAGAGCTCAATTTAAAGTAAAGTGAGATAGTACGTGACTGTTATAAACGGTGAAGCAGCCAGTCACGCGTGGTAGCGTGGTCCACTCCTAGGTAAGATACCTGGTCGTTACTCTGTATACACCTCTCTCTGAATAAAAGTATGTTAAAAGGTTCGTACAACTAAATTAATTATATAAAGAACTTAGAATAATTGTTATTCGTCACATTTTATTAGCCTAGGTATACTATTATAATCCTCTTACTTCTACTAGAAGCTTAGTATAATGACATTTTATCTAGTGTGTACGGAGTAACGACCAGGTACTGTATCTTACACAAAATCAGGCCAGTAGACACTTATTAAACTCGAAACGTTTCCGCTTACAATTTCTAACATTATTAAGTGCTATTACCTAGACCTATTTATATAACCCTGATCACTAATCGTGACAGTTTGATATTCCAAATACACATGTACCGCCGTTGCCAAAGCTCGTTCTAAGGTTTTTATTGCTCGAGCGGACCGTAACAACTATTTGCAGGCCATGTGCCCGATTAAATTCGTAACTTCATAAACACCATGGAACTTGGAGCCTTTCAGAAGTCTTTTCAGATGTAATAATACTTGCCATTCATTCCTCTTTTCCATTCAATAGAATAGAAAGGAATTCCAAATGCTGATCGCTGTTGGCCAGAGAGAAAATTATCGTAAAGGTACGAAACTGGTAGCTGGGTAGTCTTTGCGGAAATATGAGAATATCAGTGCTGCAAATTTGAAGTCGGAATTGATTGCATTTATTGATGTATCTCAGAGTCTAATGGATCAGTTCTTATGTCACAACTTGTATTATTTTACCCGGGCCCTGGTAGATCAATCTAGAAACCAAGTTTCACCAACGGCTTCCAGTTAGCTCCGATCCGTTACTAAGACTACATGCACTATTCCAACCGATGAAAATTTGAAAAGTACCAAATGTACTCAAGATATTTCCTGAGTACCTTGTGGAAAAAGAAGAAATTACCATTCTGAGGGATGAAAAGAGTTAGCTGATTCATGTATCGTTTGAGGCATGTCTACAGTACGTTCGTTGTGGTATCCATATATAAGTAAGTAAGAGGACAAATGATGTAGGAAAAGCACAACTGTCTGGAGAAGAAATATTGTCAGGCTATTTCTGCCAGACTTTTGTCGCGCTAGTAGACACCGCACCTTAGAGGTGGAAGAGGAATCAGTGTACAAATAGAGGTTATAGAAGTTGTGAAGGAGCTATATCGTGCTATAGTCAGAAAACTGTTTACAAGTCATATTATCGCTAACTAGAAAGCTAAATATTTTTACTTGCATCATTTTACGGCCGATCGAAATTAGTCAAAGGAACTAAGAATACTGCAAAATTTTCAAGCGAGAGAAGGCGGGTTTCCAATCACATCATTCTCGTGCTTTGGAAAATAACAAGTGTGCCTTGAGAGACAAGCGTCGCGAGCCGAAATAAACATTCAATTTACTCAAGGTGAACCACAATTGATTCACTGCCAACAAGCCACAATCACACTGAAAACAATTGGTCAAAGCCAGGGGGGGGGGAACACGCACTTGTACCTTTATGGGTACCTGGTCCTTTATATTAGTAAAGGCGGTTCACCATCGGAAACATTCGCAGTCCCATGCGCCATCTTTGCCGACACCTCACTCATAGCAAAGAGAACAACCATAGCACGCGCAACATTGGAGAGAATGGATCGCAACTGGAGACGTACTGTGTGCATTGAAGAAGCTCCAAATCATTCTCGGGGACGCGTTTACAACATCACCGACTCGACCGACTCAAATATGGATAGACTTCCGCGACAGAATCCACCACCACAAGCACCGACTCGCAGTCTTTGGAATCCTCCTCCTCCAAATAGAAATCAAAGGCAAAGAGTTCCAGCAGTTCCAGCGCAAGCTCCACAATCTACAGAAACAGCACAACCAGTAGTATCTTCCGCTTCGCCAAACAGAGTTCCGGGTTTACTTCCAATGCCAGCACAGTTAGCGCGCCCTTCATACCAATCGGCAAACACAGGAAATAATACAGCCAACATGAGAGAACAAGGAAGAGGAGCGGAAAGAAGAATGAGTCTTCCTTTGAGAAGACATGAAGAGGGTACTGGTATGGCTCTCTCTCACATCTTAGTGGATCTCACATTTCCTAAAAGCAAAGAACTGACACATATAATATAGCAGATCGAACTTTCGCTTCTCAACGCTCTCCGAGAATGGCGAGACCTACACAAGGAAGAATGGAACCCTACTCCAGCAACAACAACCCTCAAAGAGGACCACCGCCTTATTCGACTGCTTATCATCCTCAGTACCCTCAAAATCTCCGGCCTAGAGTATTTCATGAACAGCTCTTTCCACGATACTATGGGACACGTGAACACCGTGACGTGGTAGATTCCTGGATGAAGAACAACTACAATATGGAATGTCCTGGCTACAAAAAGGTTAATACCCCGATCGGTGATTTGGAGAATTATTGGAGAGGAATGGCGCTTGAAGAGAGTGAGAAATATGTGCAAATGGGAATGTACAACAATTGGCGTTTGACTGTGGAAAACTCCGAACGACCTCCCTCGCCATGAATGGATCTTACGAAGGATGGGATACAGTAATTGGATTCTGCGGTACATATGAAGACTTACGAAAATTGATATCCTGTTGGAAGCTGTTCGCAAAGAGCCTTGCCCTTGGTAGCGGTCTTGCGCAGTTGTTTCTGAAAGCACAGGATTCGAAGTTTCTGGCACGCAGAAAGACTGAGTATTTGTTACGATACAAGGCAGTAGATTGATGAAGATGCGAGGAGAATGGACTCCTGAGGAAGATCTGACCATACATTTCTTTATTAGGAAGAAGCTTTGAAACATGGGTTTCGTAGCTACAGTGTTGTCTGAGAATGAGTTGTCTTTGTTGTTTTTTAGATGGTGCAATGGGCAGGAAGATTAAGTGGAACTGGTCGGCGGATGTACAGAATGAAAGAGTGAAACAGGTCATTGTATAGTAGAAGGAACCAATGACCAGAAGATATGTAAATCGCTGAATGTTCTACGTGATTCACGCATTTTATAGACATTCCTTTATATGTGATGAAACATGCATTCAACGTGATTCATTGAAAGGTGATTATTCAAATAGCACACCTCACCCGCAATACTTCTCATTTCTGATTTGCGTGGCACCCCATTTGGTAAAAGATACTCAGCAAATTAACGAAAACTCTATACAAACCAAAAGCCCCATCTGCAAAATGGAACTCGCTAATAACAATGTCCCATTCCCAACACCCTATTCTTCGCCTTCTCGATCTTCTTCCTCCTCTTCGTCGTCTAGCCATACTCCAAACGCGAAGTCGAATCCAAGAAAATGTCCGCGTTGTCCACATCGACTATCTGATTTCGCATCGCATTTCCAACCAATTGAGAATGGCGAGGCAACCACCACTCACCCTCCACCGTCAAAGAAGGGGCAATCACGGACTGAGGTACCAGCTCCAGCTGCAACGTCGAGCTCGATTCCACCAACAAACGTGAGTCTCGGGGGTTTCGACAGGACAGATAGCCAGATTGTGAAAGGAAAGAAAGGGGGTCGGATATCTCAGCGTAGCATCATAAGCGAAAAGAAACCAGCAGTCGTATGTGACGGGGCCAAGGTTCTGCACCAGAAAGAAATCTGACTACCTAAGCTGTCAAAAGGCAATTGTTGTTCATGTAATGCAGCACTCAAGAAGAAAAGCGAGACATACCATAGACAGAATCTCATGGACAATTCCAGGCTTCTACCAAAGAACCTTTCTTGATACATCGAGTTTTGTGGTGACTGCTGATCATGCTGCTTTACATGTAGAGTTTATTCCTGAAAGAGCTGAAAGGAGAATTCCAAATCCTTTCCTTAATTGATATCACCTCAAGAATAGGCGTCGACTAGTGTAACTCCAATTTACACCCCCTTAGATGATGGCGGGGTTTCTCCATCCCAACACAACAAGTAGCGTGGAAATTAGGTAAGTTGAGTTGAGTTGAGTTGAGTCGAGTAGTAGCACTTGAACCTAAGAGCATGTTTGGCTCGCGAGTAGGAATGGTACAAATGTTAGTACAAATCATAAACTTTTATACTAGTCCTAGGACCTAAGGGCTTATATAAAAGTTTCCTGATTTATATACAATTTGTACTATTCTGACGAAATATATATACTAGCGTTTAGCTTAGTGTAAAAGTTTTTTTTACTTCGTTAGAAATCTGTTAATACGTACGTATTACTAATTTTTAGTCTACTACTACGATTTAGTTAGTCTACTACTATAAATTAGTTAGCTCTACCTACTAAATCGAGTACTTATTTAAAGGATTATCCCCTTCCCTTCTCTTTATTTCCTTTAACTCTTTTATCCTTTGTATTATAATATATATATATATCTAAAATAGGTCGTAAAAAGAAGTCTAAGAAGTCCTAGAATCCTACTCTACCTAAGTTGTTCGACTTATTATAACTACTACCTTTAGTACAACTACTACCTTTAGTATAAGCTATACAAGGATTGTAAGCGGACACCTCTGCCTTGTAAAAGAGAGACTATAACAAGTAGATAGAGGAGGATACTTTTATACTCTTAGACTTTATATAAGAGAAACGAGAAGATAGCGAAGTAAGTAAGGGTAACTTTCTAGAACAGATCTAGAATATACTTAGTAAGTAGTATAAACTACTAAGATAAGAATAAGCCTATTAATCTAAATATAGTAGCTTATAAAAGGATTTTAGAGTTATATATAATATCTATAAGAATTCTAGTTTTAGTTAGAATAATAAACGTTATATTATAACTACGGAACTAGCTATCTAAGCTAATTATATTATAGTAAAGTACTACTCCTTTTATTTACTAATTAGGCTAATTTATATAGAAATACCCTAAAGTAAAATTATAGAAAAAGAAGAGTTTTCCTTATTATAATACTATAGTTAAGCTTAATCGAGACAAGCTTACTAGTAGTAAATATAGTTATTCTTAAGGAGTAAATAACGTTAATTCTAATAGTACTAAATCTAGCGATAACCCTAGTAATAACCCCTTCGCTAGCAATTCTAATACTATAGATTTAGACGTACGAGATAATTCGGTCCTTAAATAAGCTAGATTTAAAGTTAATTCTACTCTTTTATACTAAGATAATATAAGTTCTACTATAACTATAGTATAATTATAATAACTTTATACTAAAATTATATTATACTAGGAATACTATAGTAGTAAAGATAGTAAGCTACGTATAAGTATATAAAAGAAGCCTAAAAAGTTAGACTTAAAGAATAAAGGTAAGAGTAAAGTAAAGGAGGCTTTACTAAATATATAATAAGAGTCTACTTAATTATTAGATCTATCTAATTCGAAGAGCTTAAATAAATAAGTAATATTAAAAGAACTACTATAAAATAAGAAGGTAAAGCTCTTAGAAGGAGAGTATATATCCGAGATATCTTATAGTATAAATAAGGTTATAAAGGCTTTTAAACTAGAGCTAGTTATAAGGGATATAGTAGTAGATATTAATATACTAAATCGGTCCTTATATAAATAAGCCCTCTTAAAAGTATAGGACAAGCCTTTTTTAACTAACTAGGATATAATTGTTATTATATAAGTATTCTAAGTCTTTAAATATATAGTCGAATATCTATTAATTAAGGAAGGGAGTATAGAGCTATAATTAGAGTAGATTAAATAGATACTCTAGGAGTATATAGAACTATAGCGTTCTATAAATAACCTAATTAAACTACTAGTAGAAAACTTAGAAATAGATCTAGATTAAGTTTAAGAGGGTTTAAAGAATAGAAGTTTTATTTATACTATTATTATAATTACTTTAAAATAATAAATTAATTATCTACTATAAATTATACTATATATTTATTATTATTAATAAGCGAGCCGTTATATATAATAACTTTTATATACTATATTATAATTATAATACTACTATAAAATCCTTCTTTTTAATTATTTAACTAAATCCTTAGATTAAAACCTTTTATATAGTAAAAAAACTAAGTAAATCGGACTACTTTTAATAGAGAAAAGTTAGTATAAAGTAATATTACCTAGTAGCTTACTTCTAGTACCCTACCTAAAAACACTAGTAGTAATATAATAAAAGAGATATATATTAGAACTATCTACTAAGAGATCTTAAATATAATTTATACTTTTATATAGTAGTTATAATTTAATCTCTTATCTCGTTTCCTAATTTCCTAGTATAAGAATTACTATAATATCTAGTTCTATTTATAAATATATTACTTGTTTTATCTTTATACTCTATTTCCTTATACTTATTAAATACTAGCTCTATTCCTTTAGTATAATTAGGTCCTATAATAGAGCTTAAGATATTATATAAAATATATAGAGTAGGAATAAGTCTTACCTATACTTTTATCTTAAATTACCTTAGTACTATTAATATTTTAAACTTATTCTTTAAGACTCTAAAGATATACTCGATTACGTTATATAGGATAGTATAGCGTAGGTTAAATAGCTCCTCCTTATTTTAAGAGACTTATTTATTCTCTCTTACTACCTTCTATTCCTTTAAATAGTAACGTACCCCTTTATATAGTACTAAACATTCTAGTAAGCTAGGAAAGCTATAGTTGCCGAGAATATATTTCCCCTTTAGTATCTATATAACTCTTTAACAAATAGCGTATACTTATAAAGTTAAGTTTACTATACTTCCCTCCTACCTAAATAATATATATATAAATTGTATATTAAACGTATAAATAACTAGTACGTTTTAAGATAAATTACTAAGTCTATCTTAAAAAATAAATTATTCCTTATTATATAGTATAATAGGTATATATATACTATCTATTACTCTAATATAATCCTTAAACTAAAGATAATTCTTTAAATTAAGCTTAATTTATAAGGGTATTTATTCTAGGTCTAATTTAGTAATAGTAAAGTTATATATACTATTAAAAAGTAATATTTATACTATCTTATAATAAGTATACTAAACTATCTCTATACTCCTAAGAAAAGTAAGTAGATATCTAATTAAATTATAGGGATTTATTTACCTTTAAAAACGTTCTACTAATTTACGTAGGGATAAGTCGCTTATAACTATATATAAAAATATACTAAGCTATTCTATTATTATTATATATCGAGTTAGCGCTAGACTACCTTTACGCTAGAGTATTTACTTAAGGGTTTAAAAGGTATTTTAAGATATATAGAGATTATCTCTTATACGTTTTAGGTATCCTTTAAGTAGTTTAGTTATTTATTACTCTCTAGTAAGCTTTAAAGTATACTATAGTATTTTAAGATAATTACTCTAAAAATAATTAGTAGTAGCCTAGGCTCCTATAATAGTAATATATACTATAATCTTCCTTCTTTTATCTCGGATCTCGCGCCTTTTTAATAAAGTACGCTAGTTATACTAGTAGTATAGTAAATATAGTATATTAGGTAGGTTATTTATTAAGGTAGTCCTTAGTAAGTAGAGTAGAACTAGGGTAGATATAACTAAATTATAGTATAGAACTAGGACGTAGATTTAAAAGATTTATATAGAGATTTATAGGAATTAAAAAGATCTAGAGGTCTAGGGCCTTAGATCTTTTATATTCTTATTTTAGTAGTGTAAATCTAAAAACTTTTATAACTAAATTAGATAACATTTATAACGAATTTAATCTAAAATAATATTCCCTAGCTAGCTACCCTTGTAAAAGTTGCGAAAGTCGCGAATCTATTTATAAAATAATTGTATGTAAAAGTTATTTGTATGGTATAAAAGTATTTGCCCAGCGAGCCAAACATGCTCTAACCCGAGTAGTTTCAGACCTCCCCTCCTTTACTTACAGTAACTCACTGAGCACTCGAGTTAAGTAAGCAATCGACGGCAAGAAAGAATATTCGACCCCCAAGGCTCGCACCAACTCTAGATGCCGTGTGGACAGGGAGAAGAATCTTTTTTCATAAGGTAGTAGGGTATCTATACTCGTGACACATCTCTCGTTTTACATACAAATACACAGCCCGTGACAGCCGTAGGTAGAATTCTTATTTCACATCTCCAACAACCTCTTCACACCTCCCACACAATTCATTCTCAACTGGCGCTACAAATCGCCAGCAGCGTGGACACTTGTATTCCTCTGCAGGAACAACCCATAACTTCCAAGGTTGTAATGCCGCGTCGTCGCCCCATGTGATTTCAGCGGGGAATTTCCATGCTACACCATTTGCGGGCTCTTCGTTGTAAGGAATAATTTCAACCTTGGAGACTACAAAGATACCAGCCAGTTCGTCGGAGAGCTGATCATAGTATCCTTGCACGCCGGGCGGGAGGCTCAGAAGAACCGAAGATTCGAGTGAGGATCCAATGAGTTTCTTTGCTCTTGCTTCCTCTTGCGCCGACTTGACGGCGGTGTTTGTAGTGGCGAGAAACCTCAAGAGAGCGGGTGTGAAAATTGTTTGGTCGGGTGATAAGCTAGGAGAAGTGATGGATTCAAAGAATGGACGACGCGCAGGATGATCTTGATCCTCTGCTGTCATCCATTCTGGCCGATGAGCCCAGGATTCTTCCACGAGATTTGGGGTAATAGGGGCCAGCATCTTCATTAAGCCAATGAATATGTTCTCTAGCACTCCCCCGCCATCTCCACAGTATAGTCGATCCTTCATGGCTTCGAGATAGAATGCGGAAAGGTCACTTGCAATCCATTTGTTGATAGCATTCACGCCTTTGTGGAACTCGTAATTGTCGTAAGCGGTTTTAACCTCACGCATGACGTTGCTCAATTGAAGAAGAGCGATCTCATCGAGCTTTGATCGTGGCGCATTTCTGGCAGATTCATGCATCGAACCCAACAGCATCTTGATCGTCATCCGGTACTTGAGCAACGCAGTATTGTTGAAGCTGAGAACCGATTGACCAACCACCACATCTCTAGTATAATCGCTACTTGCGGCCCATAGACGCAGAGCATCTGCTCCAAGGGCTTGAGATATGGGGCCACTCGACTTCTTTTTAATTTTAGCCTAATGTTGTCAGCTCTCTTCAGACTAATGCCCATTAAGATTTACCGGTGGGAGTAGGGATCCATCCATGATCTGGCCAGGCGCAATAACATTGCCAATCGACTTTGACATCTTTTTCCCTTTCTGATCAAGTGTAAAGCCATGAGTAATTAGTGTTTTGAAAGGTGCATAGGTATTGCCAGATGCGCTTGCATGAGTCAAAAGGCTAGATTGAAACCATCCTCGATGTTGATCTGTACCCTCAAGATAGACATCAGCTTGCCCAGAAGTCTGAGTCCAACTACTCCCACTATCAAACCAGACATCCATAGTATCCTTGCCACGAAGATAAGTCCCTTTCAAGCCAGGTGCAATCCAAGCCGGTTCGTTAGGAGAATCTGTCCACCAAGCATCAATACCTCGTTTCTCGATAGTTGCAATTATATGGGCTACACTATCATCAGTGAGAATTGCAACACCATCTTCGTTGTATATAGCTGGAATTGGAACACCCCAAGCACGTTGCCTAGAAATGCACCACTCGCTGCGGCTTTTGACGAAACTCTCAAGTCTGGCTTTTCCAGCCTCGGGAATAAATTTCACATCAGACAGAGATCTTAAAGCGTCTTCTTTAACATTTCCAACATCTGCGAACCATTGCTCAGTTGCTCGAATGATTGTAGGAAGTCTGGTCCGCCAGTCATAGGGATACTTGTGCTTATACTTGTGGGTTGCCAATACCTTGTCATTCAGAATACTCAAAACTGCTTGGCTACCACCGGAAAGCACAGGTTGTCCTGCCAATGCAGAGGGATCATCTGGAAAAGCAGATTCTGTGAAACAACCTAGATCATTGACAGGAGCAACAGCTTCTATTCCAAGACGAGTGCAAACTTCATAGTCATCCATACCATGCCCTGGAGCCATGTGGACAACACCGGATCCAGAATCAGCAGAAACAAAATCTGCATGAATCAAAGGC
Organism: Hymenoscyphus fraxineus; assembly: GCA_900184765.1. Classification (NCBI taxonomy): domain Eukaryota; kingdom Fungi; phylum Ascomycota; class Leotiomycetes; order Helotiales; family Helotiaceae; genus Hymenoscyphus; species Hymenoscyphus fraxineus. The sequence continues at coordinate 1,798,877 of LT855409.1, forward strand.
TGAGGTTGTGATTCTTTGCCTCGAAGCGTATTGACGTACTTCGTTCCTTGTAGTTCCTGACCCAGTATTGACTCGACTACTATTTCCAGGGAAACTTCCGCAAAACATGCTTCTTTGATCGCACCAACCCTGCTGCTGGCCACCAAGAAATGATCTGACCCGCTCTTTAAGATGGAATATTCCAGCTCGTTGTGTATAGCAATTGCTCTGTTAGCTGGCAAGGTCCAAGGAGTAGTCGTCCAAACTATAGCGTGGATATTCTGAAAATTCCCCAGTTTCTCTCGCAATTTCTCCGGAATTTCTGTTATTGAAAATTTGACATATGCCGCTGTAGAAACATGATGCTCATTATATTCCAATTCAGCTTCCGCCAATGCCGTCCTCGAGGAAGGTGACCAGTATACGGGTTTATAGCGCCTGAAAATGAGGCCCCGCTTTGCCATCTCCTGGAAGACACGCAGTTGCTTGATCTCGAATGATTTGTCCATGGTTTTCCAGGCCTTGTCCCAATCACCCATAACTCCCCATTCTCGAAAACCATTCTTTTGCTGCTCCACCGTCGTTGTTGCAAGCTCTCTAGCCGCAGCCCGCACGCCTACTGCGTCTAATTGGTGCTCCCCAGTACTATCGTTTCCCCGCTGTCGCTCCAATGCTTTGATCTCGATGGGAAGACCGTGGCAATCCCAGCCAGGAATGTAGACCACTCTTCGACCTAAATTTCAAGAGGCATCAGCGTTTGAACGGCTCTAGCACCTCTTCCAAAACATACCATCCTGAATCTTGACTCTGCAAATAATATCCTTCAAGATCTTGTTCAGCGCATGTCCGATGTGCAGACTCCCATTGGCATAGGGTGGCCCATCATGGAGGACAAATGGCTTTTGGGCAGAGCGCTCGTGGCTCTGCCATTGATACAGGTCATCGGTACATCGCTTGAGATATTTCCCTTGGTCTGCCAGCAGTGGTCGAGGACTGAAGAAGTTTCAGTAATTGGATATTGATTGGACTATGAAGAGGTTTCGTTATTTGCTTACGGGAATGAGGACTTGGGCAGCCTCAAAGTCGACGACCAAGATACAGCAGGACGTACCGGCATGATCTCAGATCCGCTGTCGCATTTTTGGAGGTTTTCAGATAATCTGGGGAGACGCGCTGTTGCCCACCAATTATAGGGTCCGTGCGCCCAAGATATCCTGAGTTCAAAATTGTTGAAGTTGACATACTTGAAGAAATCAAATTAATTAATGCAAACAGTTCAATTCGGTAGTATAGATAGCTAGCGTGAATCTTTCTGAACTCCGAAAAACTCCAAGAACTATACTTGTATAATTACTTGCCAGATATTAACAACATTCTATATTTACTCCAACTATCATCACTGTAGCATCATATAGAATTTCATGGCAGTATATGTCTATTTAAAAATGCCTCACTCAACATTAAATACACTAGTACCAGTATCACTCCCACTCTCCCATTCACAACCTCCATCTCATCTATCAGGATAAATCGTATAAACTTCCGTAACAGTAGTACTCTACAAAAACATCAGCACAATCACATCCCCCTCCTATGAGGCAAAGAAGGTTGATAAACTAAATTACTCACAACAGTAATCCCATAAGCCGTGGTAGTTTCCGTAGCACTGACCAACAGACTGGGCGCCGCGCTTGTGATCAAACAGCTACACCCAGGATCCAACCTTCCATAGAAGTACCAGGGCTCCAAATATTCCGGAACAGTAAAGTTCCTCTTCTTCAATGCGGGTACCGCATCTGCTTTGGGTATGGCTGTTATGGCTGGTGTCTTGGGGGTTGAGGGCCTCGTTGTTAGGGAAGGTGTACTGCAAATATTAATACCAACTTGGATGGAGAGAAGAAACCCAAACGATAAAAGAGGAAAATACTTCCGATACTTCCGTGTGTAAATTTCGAGAACAAGGTTTCGAATTGGTTTAAATAGCGAAGCAACGAAGAG
>LT855409.1:1800872-1820189 GCA_900184765.1 Hymenoscyphus fraxineus
CGGAGCAAAAAGCCGTAGCATCAAATTTGATAGTCGATGGTCTAAGTTCCGTTAGATCTCATCTATCACCACTTAACCAGACAGGACGGCTCGCTTACGGATTTCTCATACTACTTGCCACAGCAGAGTATTCATACGTAGCACACGCTGCCTTATATAAGCTTATGGATCCTTGTATGGATTGAAAGAAATACAAACTTACCATCATTGATTCTCCATGGTCCGGCAGAGCACCAGGTACAGCCATTACCAACTGCAGTTCTTTTCCCAAGATGTTCCTCGATGATGTCGCCCTCGCGATTGGCTAAAACCTGACTCGACAGATACCCAAGTCCCACAAGAGTAAGGGACAACTTCATGTTTCCCCTAGACGCAGACCACAAAAGAAGCCGGCCGGTACAAATCCCCTTAGCAGAGACGAAGCAGAGGTTGTACAAACTTACGAAAAAGCTTGGTCAATGTTTCGAGGTGGAGAAAACAGATTACCAGAAGAGTACAATAATCAACAACGAAGAAGGAAAAAGCTAAGCTTTTAATCATCTCTCGGCAATCAGACTCGAAAATTTGCTTGAAGGGTCACAAGCTGGGAATTTAATACGTTTCATATGAATCCTGTATTCTTGCAATGACTTGTGGGTGTAATGTCGCAGCGTGATTCGTCACCTATGATAGAAAAGATTAGCGAAGTACGACAGGGGGACTTGAGCCATGAGTGGCTAATGGTAGGGTAAATGTTTTCACCCTGATGGAGTTCGGCAATGCTTCTTGGGAGCGCAAGATGAATGCGGGGACAGATACTTGCTGATTCAAGCAGGGTTTTTGTGTTCTGGTACGAGTTGAAATCGAGGATACGATTCTTCTATGTTGGTATTAATGATACCTAGGTATATGCCACCGAGTTCAGTCTAAATTGCACGCCCAACTCCAAACGAGCCAACCGAGTAAATGCTCAAAACCCTCCCAACCTTGCGTATCCAATGCCCCTACACAACCTCAAAACACCGTAACACCACTGACCGTACCATTCTTCAGCACCTCAAAAACAAGACCAGGAAATCCAAAAAGAGTTGTATTTCCAAGCCCTTTCACATCATCACCTCCAGCGGCAACAGCGTCGGGCCTTTTTCCTCCAACACTGTCCTCCCAGCCACCTAGAAGCTCGCAACTGCTTCCTGGACTATCACCCCAGTCCCGATTCAGCACCATTCCACGCTGCAGAGCCTTAGCCTCTTCCTCATTATTGTAGATGCTCTTCCATTCGTGATGGAGCCCGCTCTCAATGTCCTTGAAAGGTGTTTCTGAGTTTACTATAGCTTGTCCCTTCTTGGGCTGCAAATACTGTATCTCCCACCGACATCTTCGGTGCCGGTTGAAAGGGTATGATCCTGGTACGTTGCCATGGAGTATTATTTTTGAAGCAACTAGACGGGACGATGAATCTGTTGGCATGTTTTCGGATTCTGCGGTAACAGAACTCTTTGAAGGCGGGGCTTGTGATGGTGGAGTAGGACTCGAAACTAGAATGTCGAAACCATGATAAAAGTAGTTATAGAAACACTCTCCCGATAAGTTTCCTGCAACTTCCCCTTCCTCCGTCTCTTCGTCCGAGTCGTCAGTGGCGGTATGCGCGGACGACTGGTCAGTATCAGTAGAATCGTCCTGGAGTCTCAAGTCATTCATATCAGGTCTATTTGGAGTCCCGGTCCCTCGCCGAGGTTTATGTATGGACATTCGACGGTCGCTCTTTCGATATATGGCATCTGGAGGACCGAGTTCTGCTACCAGTTCTTGGGGCGTGGTTTGACCAAGCTGGAGCCAAACCGGTCCGTGTGAAGATGATCGAACGAGCTCTAGCCGACCCTCTCCATAAATCTTCACGATTCGAACTTCAGCAGGCACACTCTCCTTCTTCCTGAATAACGCAGTGAATGTTTCCGAGGGATCTACCATCTCCGTATAAAGATGCTCTCGAGCGGCCGGCCACGACTGGCCTCGGAATATCGCCATAGACGAAGCCTGAGGACTTACTGACGAGTTTAAGATAGAGTCAATCTTTGCGGGCGACCAAGAAGAGGATTTTATCGGAAATGTGAAAGCAAGACCAGGATATGAAAGGACGTAGTGGCCTACTCCCGTCTCATCTCCAGGTGCGGGTTCCACGTATTCGCCTGGGAACGCCGGCGCAACGAGTCTCTGGCAGATGTACTTGTATGTAGGACCGCTCGCACTCGCAACTGGAGGCAATCCTGCTCCATTCGCAGGTGCCGGCCGCAGCACGTCTTTATCGTTGTATGTGAGATGGCTCTTGGTGAAATCAAGAACCTCGATCAGGCGTAGACGTTGCTCCGGCCCATCGAATCGCAGTCGCAAACCGTTGGATGGAAGCTCGAGGACCACAGGTTCTGTAACTGGCGCCGCATGGTCGTAAGTCAAGTCTAGTCTGGGAAAGTTCTGAGGTTCGGCTTTCAGTCGTGTGAGGATATCGTGAAGGGTAGCTCCAAGAACTGAACAAACGGCGTTAACCAGAGAGATTCAGGCGCGGGGAAATGGACTGTTTACCTAGGAAGCCAAGACTCTGACCATGGCGAACCTGCGCTGTAAAGAGAGGCATCCTGATCACATCTGTAGAAGGCTTCGAAGTCGAGTTGAGGTTTCGTTGTCGTGATGTTCTACCTGCACAGCTTCCATGATAGGAGGAGGCAGTTTGAGGGACTGGAGCATGTCATGCTGCAGGTGACCACTCACTGACCAAGGCGCGGGGCCTCTTTGAGGGGCAGTCGAGGAGTTCGCATTGTCAGCCACTGTTGCCCTGCCAACCACGAGATGACCGCAAATCGCGCTTTCTCCTTGTGGTAAACTTTCAAGGGCACTGACAGCACTTTCCAAAATATTTTTCAACACTTTCTACCGCCAACATCGACACCGACACCAACGACAACACCCAGCGTCCCTGAGTCTCCTTTTCCAGACTCATCGAACTCGGACAGTCCCGACGCCTGTCCTTTCATATTTCATATTTCATCATTCACACACCAAGTTCGAGTCCAGTGACGCGCACTTCGAAGGCGCGCGTGGCCTCAAAGATATACGACACATCAACACAATCGAATGGCAGGACTTCCCAGACCCAAAGCAGCTGCGCCTGTAAGAAAAAACAGCATGCGACCACCACCAAGACCTTCGACTATGAGAGCAGGTTCGGCTGCTCCGCCCTCTCGAATGGACAGGTCCGGCGCCACTTCACCAACAAACTCAGTCGTCTCTGTAGCTACCACGCAAGGAGGAGCAAAACGTCAGAAGATGGACTATGATCGTGATGACGAGGAAACCAACATCAATGTTGTCGTTCGATGTAGAGGCCGTAATGAGCGCGAAGTACGAGAGAATAGTGGAGTGGTGTTATCGACCGAGGGTGGTGTGAAAGGGACCAGTTTGGAGCTTTCCATGGGGCCAAGTGCGCTCAGTAACAAGACCTACCACTTCGATAAGGTCTTTTCGTCGGCTGCAGATCAAGCCATGATTTACGACGATGTTGTAACGCCAATTCTAGACGAAGTAGGTTGCTCAATTTCAGCTCTTTCTTTTAGTGCTAACACTGGTAGATGCTTGCGGGTTATAACTGCACAATATTTGCATACGGTCAAACCGGCACTGGAAAGACATACACTATGTCTGGGGACATGAACGAGACATATGGAATGCTGTCTGACGCAGCGGGTATAATCCCTCGTGTGCTCCACTCCCTTTTCACAAAACTTGAAATCGATGATGCAGAATCATCAGTCAAGTGCTCCTTTATTGAGCTTTACAACGAAGAACTTCGTGACCTCATTTCTGCCGATGACAATGTGAAATTAAAGATTTACGACGACAAGAGCAAAGCTGGACATGCGACTACGTTGGTTCAGGGAATGGAAGAGTCGCACATTCAGAGCGCAGTGGATGGCATTAAATTGCTACAACAGGGCAGTCACAAAAGACAAGTTGCAGCCACCAAATGCAACGATCTAAGCAGTAGAAGTCACACTGTTTTCACCGTTACAGCATATATCAAGAGAACTGGGGATGACGGTGAGGATTACCTGTGTGCCGGAAAATTGAACCTTGTCGATTTAGCTGGGAGCGAAAATATCCAGCGAAGTGGAGCGGAGAACAAGCGAGCAGCGGAAGCAGGTCTCATTAACAAGAGTTTATTGACACTAGGACGAGTAATCAATGCCTTGGTGGATCGCGGATCGCATATTCCATATCGTGAATCGAAGCTCACACGACTTCTCCAAGATTCTCTTGGGGGAAGAACAAAAACTTGTATTATTGCAACAGTTTCTCCTGCGAAGAGCAATTTGGAAGAAACCATCTCGACGCTGGACTACGCATTTCGGGCAAAGAATATTCGTAACAAACCCCAGGTGAACCAGAAGGTCAACAAGAAGACATTACTGAAGGAATTCACTGCTGAGATCGAAAAACTCAAGAGTGAACTCATTTCAACTCGACAACGCAACGGGGTATACCTTTCCAACGAGGCCTATGAGGAGATGAAGGTCGAGGGCGAATCGAGACGAATTCTTAGCGAAGAACAAGCAGCGAAGATTGAGGCAATGGAAATAAACCTACGCAACAAGGTCCAGGAGCTGTACTCTCTCACTTCTAGTTTCATGAGTTTGAAGAAGGAAAACGAGGGTACAAAAGTCGTTCTCGACGAAACACAAAGTGTCCTTGATCAGACAGAGTTCGTCCTGAATAACACTCGCCAAAGTCTTGCTGAGGAGAAAGTACTTCGACAGGCTCACCAAAGTACAGAAGAAAAGCTTAGTGCTGTCGGTAGCGAGCTTATCTCGACACTCGGGAAGACCGTTCTTGATGTTGGAGGTCTTCACGACAAGAATAGGAGAAAATCTGACCTTCAATCACTCAACCGAAACACTTGGGGGCTGTCGCAAGCACAGGTATCAGAGGTTACCAGTCTTGTTGAGAATAGAGTTGAAGAGTTTCGGACGCAACAACAAGACTTGATGGCGGCGGTATCTGCGAGAATGCAGTCATTTGTCGAAGGAGAATTGCAAAAACTTTCGTCTACGCAATCTTTCCTCGTAGCTAATGTTGCAGAATTTGAAGGTTCTGAAAAGGAAGTTGCCCAGCAGACTAGCTCTGCAAAGGAAGAAATGGATAATGTGCTCGAGGAGATAAAGGTTCTTCGAGAACAGGTCAAAAATCAAGTTGGCATCGGCCTCCAAGGCCTCTCAGCTGCAGCTGAGCGAATTTCCGCAGAGGTCATTAGTGAGCTGGGTTCTTTCCATACTCAAGTAAGAAGACTCCATTAATACTCAGGTACAAAACTAATTATTTTAGCTTCACGGTTCTTATAGCTCGCTTGGCAGGGATTTCAAGTCCCTGTTCGAAGAGTTGCTCAAACATGTCAACGCCCAGAAAGAGGAAGCGAACAGCCTGCGTGAAAAATTGGCAGCTGCTAGTGAACTTGCTACTCAATCAAGCGACGCTGTCTCTGTGAGATTGGACGAGGTACTTCGAGAGGAACGCGAGAAAGCAGCATCAGATCGCCAAAGTTTGCTATCGCAAATTACCAGCCTGGTGATGGCTCAAGGTGAAGCTCAAGATACCCGTCTGGGTGAGAAGATCGAGGCTGTTCGACAAGACATTACAACATCAAAGGACGCATTTGAGGCATCTCAGTCACAGTATGCCTTAGGGATGGACGCTTGGAACGCCAAGGAGGTTGCTTTGGTTGAAGAAGTTCTCCGATCACGAGAGACACTCAAATCTAAACTTAAGGAAGACTGGATGGTAAGTTTCCATAACCCCTGCCTGGCGTTGTGCTTACTAACTTGAAATAGGCTGCCAATAAACACAACTCATCACTACAGGTTTCCACAAAGTCTGTCCATGAAGAGACCGTTCGTATTGTTGATGAACAGATGAAGGATATCTCAAATCAAATGCAAGCTCTTGATGACTTTGTAACACGAGCTCGGTCTCAAAATGCTCAACACCATGATAGTCATACTCAATCATTGAGCAACCTTTCGTCCACTGTCAAATCATCTTACGATAATATTGGCACCCACTTCAATGCTACTTACGAACGAGTTAGGGATCTTGGGCATGAAATGCTCGTCAAGCAAAACTCGCTGCAAGAAGCACTAGAGCCCCTCGAGACAGTTCTTAGACAACCACTTGCAGAGCTTCGATCCAACATTGCCACCGCAAGATTCGCCGAGTATCAACCTACTGGTGCAACACCCCAAAAGGTGCAATACCAGTATCCCACCGAACTGCCAAGAACAGAGCAACATGAGAAACTGCTTGCCGCACTCCGCAATCCCGCGAGCTCTCCTTCCAAAAACACATCAAAGCCCACCACAGTTCCGGCTACTTTTGACGATGAGATGGAAGGTGTCATCACAGAGATCGCACCCCTTCGCGATTCCTCTGCCTCTGTACCGCCATTATCTCATGATAACAGGCCAATAACAAGTGGCAGTCTCCGTGAGATAGACCCCAACATCAATGTAGCATCCATTATTGAACATCCCTCAACAGCAAAATCCCATAGCCTCGGCGGTGACGGTCTCTCGAAAGATACACAGGAGCTATTCAAACGCAGCGTGACGGGCATCGGAAAGCTCCCTGTTCTGAGGGGCAAGAAGAGCACGGGAGTGCTTCCAGCAGAGGGCAGGGAGAATGTTAATATATTGGCGCAAGGAACAGCAAGACGAAGGAGTCCTCGAACAGGATAAATGTGAAGAAAAGCAACCAGGTAGTCATTTTTGATATTGGCGTTCGGGACAAACTTTTCGATATTATATGGTGGCGTGAGCTCTTGAGTTTCTTCTTCGTTTTGGAGAGGGGCTTGGTGGAGAGTTGTTTTAGCATTGGCGTTTTGGTGGTGTTTGGTGGATTGGCATCTTACCTGTTGCATTAGAGTAGGAGTATATTTGGATTGGAAATTAGTGTTTACAAGGAATGAAGTCGCGTAATAATATTGCTTTTACTGCTACTGAAGAACTTTGCATGTCTACCGCTTTGGTGGATCTTTAACTTCACGCTTGATTAAGATGCCGCCATTAGAATCGATGTATTGATTTGAGCATAGCAGAATCACAAGCTTGTCGATCAAATCACGGTAGAAAAGACGGCTCAGTCATTGTCCTCGAGTGATTATTTTAGGGGACTCAAAACTCGGTTTCCTGTATTCTCAAATCCCCTAGTATTACCAATGCATGGCCTGTCTTGGTAGGCTCGGTAGGGTTAGATTCCTAGTCATTGACTCTTTCTTTTCTGTAGACTACAAGGACAATTGGAAGTTATAATACCATACTTCTAGCCCAAGGAAAAGATTTATCTTACTGTAGACTGTGGTATACTCACGCTAAGAAAAAGATAAGTGGTGATAGTTATTCTTACTTCTTTGTGTTGGTCTTTTTGTTGTTGTCTATGCGAGCTCAAGAGGGTTGGGATATAGTGGTATTATGTTGGTGTGTGGGAGGTAGGTGGGTGGGTAGGTAAGAAAAGCATTGCTACTGTACAAGTATACTGAAACAGTGAAATTAACTTGCGCTGGGTGGTTTGCTGGAGTGAGTAGTATGTATATGGTATTTCTTCGCGATCGTGTGGATCTAGAGTACATACCTCAAGGAAGAACAGATAAACCTAGATACAGTATAAGGATACTAGAAAAAAGGATACCCGTACCTCGTTCATATCCCTAAATTTTAGGTCCTAATTTCTTTTAGTATAGTATATAAAGTATATATACTAATTAAACCCCTTAATATAAATATAACCTCGATTATATATATATATATATATAATCTTACGCCGCTAGGCGTATAGCCCACCCTGAGGGTATGCGGAACTTCTACTATTCTAAAACTCGTATAATATAAGACAGGGAAAAAGACTCAAAGCCTAAAAAACCCTATATCTATATATATACTCTATAGGTCTTACCTATCTTCTTCTATAGTATTACTACTTATACATAGTACGAGTCCCTTCTACTCGCGCGATAGACTAGCTAAGTATACTTAAATCAGGGAGCCCGGCCTTCTATTACCAAGCCTGATCTTATCTACCTTCTTCTCCTTCTTACCTTCCTACTAGTCCTCTGTCCTAGAGTAGGTATATATAAACCGATGTAGAAGCCCTCGTAGACTCGCGTGTGTAACTTAAAATGCCGTTAATCTAAACCCTCGAGAGGTAGATAAGGTCCCTCGAAATTACCGGCTGTACTTAGGGAGTGGTCTATATAAGTATACTATACGTCCCCTATACTCCCTTAGTAGCTTCCGAAAGTAATAGAGCGAACTAATAACTAGGGAGCTCCTATATATCGTCGGTTGCCTATATACCCTTCTACTAACCTAGAGTATAGAGAGCTGTTATACCGCGAGTCTATCCCTTCTTCCCTATCCTACTCTATCTATCCTACACGCGACGTCGGTTCTCCCTCACTCGTCGCTCCCGTAAGGCCTTCTTATTATATAGAGTCGTCCGATTCGTGTCTAATTCGTAGAAATAAGCTACTGTCCTAGTAACTAGGTAACTAACCTATCGGCCCTAGGGTCCTTGTCTTACGCTTCTATTCCTACGTCCTTTCTCCTAGTCTTCTAACCTATCCTATCCGATTTGTTTATAAAAGTAGGTAGTAGCGGTTCTATTAGGTATATAGTTCGTAGTTCGTCGGTGCCTCCCTTCCCCCCCCCCGCGTTACTCCTCCTCCCTCCTCTTCGAGGTATATTCCTTCTATTCGGTTATTCGGCTAGGTTTACTTACTCTACTTCAGAGTCCTAGTAGATATGTGTTATCGATTTTTAAAATTATTATATATAGTCGTAAAAACTCTATAATCTAGCCTTACTACCAGTTCTATCGCGCCCACTACTACAACAATAACTCTAGGATCCTAATTCCCCCTCTTTATACTCAATCTTAGCTCTGGGATATAAAATCCCAGGTTCGTAGGATGTACCACGTACAGGTGTTAAGTCGTCGCATCCCCTCGATTATATATATCCTTATGAAATTTTCTTTATATCTAGGTTTTTCTGTAGTAGGGTGATCTTACCTCGTGGGTGTGGAACCTTTGCAGCTGGTTAATTTAAGCTTATGGAAAATATATCTTTAAGATGCTGCGGGAATGGATGTTGGAAGCTGGCTACTTATAGCGATACTATCCAGCATACGAGCTCAAGGAATGGGTTCTTGTAAATTCTCTCGGTTAGTATTCATCCTCCCTTGGTTATCTTAAGGTTCATTCTATGTATTTCATTGTATCTCCTTGGTATTAAGGAGAGATGTATAATTCCACTTCTCTCTGCAGTATGCTCTATGTAGGTTAGAATCATATCTACCCAGACAATTCACACAATCACATAGGGTTCCATTCTTCTAACTTCCAAGCATGTGGCGAAGACTTTCAGATCTATCACATCCGCCATCTAGACATCCATCGGATCCATCCGCTTGCCATTTCGTACTCGCAGTCTCGCACCGAGAAGATGTCAACCGTTTCTTTTGCCAGTCAGGCTCTACCCGCACTCAGGTATCCAACCAACAGGCTAACAGCCGGCATAAACCCATAAACCACGCCACTAGTACTTGCTACGGAGGCTTCGCAACTCGACATTGACGGCATATCCCGTGCTGATATAAAGAGACAGACAGAGAAGACAGATAGACACCAACGACTTACTCAATGACACCGTAGTACCGAGATCATGCGAAAGCAAGGAAGTGTACGGGTACTCTCTCCTGCAATTTTCAAAAGAGGGTATCCCTCAACAAATAATGGTCCGTCGATCACCCCCTTTCAGCAACGGAGGCCCCGTTATCAGAGCAGAGGCAAGTTGACTCGTCAGAATCGACCTTGAGATCCCACGTTCTTCGCTTGGCGTGGGGGATGTTGATTCGACCGGAAGAAGGCGTCTCTCCTTGCCTCGTCCGGACCAGCGAATCCTCCATTTGGAGACTGCAAAGGTTCCCAGCGGAGGAGACTCCGCGCGAGGAAACGAAACGGGCGGCAGGCAGGCAGGGACCGTTAACTTCAACGGGAACGGCTGGACATGCTACGGCCCGAGAAAGCAGCATGTCTGGCTGCAATGTTCGGCATCGTGGCCGTTGCTACGGCCTGACCGTTCGACTATCGTGGATCTTTGACATCAAGAGGGGACCAACCCAACTGCGTTTTCAGCTGCATTTGTTGGGTATTTGATGGCTGTGCCGTTGTTGGAGATGGTAGGATTTTTGTGGAACGGAAGTATGCCAGCTTCTGGTTGGGTTTTTCCGCCGAGGAATTCCACAGTGAAATGGGGAAGTGTTGGTGTTTGCTAAAAGTTTTTTTGGGAAAACCTGTTTTTCTAGGGGTGATAAAAATTTACCAGTAGAATATTGGTGTCCATACTGATTCTGTAATGGGTGTCTTTTGACTGGTGGTTACGAGCCTGGTTTACGAGATCTGGTGAGGTAATTCGGGTATTGATTTGTTGTTGTCGAGATTCAAGGAACAAGACGTCGATCGACGGTAGTGATGTGTTGAAGGGTTCAAGGGTCGAAATATTGAAGGTTATTTTGGAACTGCCGGCGTAGAAGTGCCTTTGTGGGTTCTGTACCGAGTAGTGGAGTTTTGCTGCTCGGTTCACCTTTAGGGTTCGTTTTTTTTTCTTTAGCGAGACAAACGGATGAGGTAAGTCAACGGGAGTGTGCAGAACGGGCGCTTAGGAAAATAATCGAAGGCCCCGCCCGAGGAATCAAAAGAAAGTGATCTCACGTGTCAAGCACATGGTGATATGGATGGCATAGGTTTCTGGTCCTCAAATAGGATTTAGGATTTCGTACCAAGTATGTTTGGTCATAATGCGCCGCATGCCATAGAAGGGTTGAAGCCAACGAAGGGTAATCTTATACAAACTGCTATCAGTAAAATGTGCAAACTTTTTGAGCGGACCAGAGTTACAGCCGTGGCCATGAGAGGACAGAGTGGATTCTTAAGGGGAGGTGCCTTACGAACTTCGGGACCTGACTGAAATGCAAGACGTTGGTTTGTCCTTGTAGGGTAGTTTTAGTCTGATGATTGATGCCAAGACACGATCATCGATCCAATTCGATTTGATGCCGCAATTTCCCGCCCGCATACTCGATATCTGGATCTACAATATGTCTGAGTACGAGCCCATGGCACCACCGCCTTTGCAATGCAATGGGCCCCCGCAGACAACATGAAAAAGATGATCTGCCTATTGTTTACCTTGCGGATTTGTGAAATATACTGACATGGGCCAGATGGATGCATCAAAGAGGCCAAGTTTTTCCTGATGGTTTTCCGGCATTGAGAGAGTGTAGTGTAACCTCTATGCAACATGCACGATTTAGCAGTCTCCGTCTCGATATAGAAGTGGTGGGAAGGATTTTCCACACACTATGAGTACTCGAGTACACCGCACACCACACACAATTACGAACCGTACGTGTACGGAGTAGGCATGGCTTTATAAGAATCCTGCAAAGACCTCGGCAGGAATTTCCATAAAGAGCAGCTGAGCTTCAGTAGGCTGGGGAAATGCTACAAGAGAAGTAAAAGGGACGGGTGGGTTCAGTGGGTTCAAGGTTGCGAGATACTCGTAGCTGCACGAGACCTAAACGAGTCAATTGGGCGCTCCTCGCGCTTCCTCCACAATTTCTGACGCATGTCAAGACTCAAGCTCCATGATGATGATGTCGATCTCGCTGCGGAAAGGAAAGGTGTGGTGGAGTCTCTACTTTACTTTGTGGCTACTTTGTGCTTCGAGGTAGCAGGGGCGTTGAGGAGGCGTTCTCGTCAGTACGTGGTGTACGTAGTAATCCTGTCATGTTGTGTCGTGGCAAGAAACGAGACACCAAACATTACGAATCGATGGATGGGACGGCAGACTCGGCTGCATCCGCGGATGACGGGCCGTACGGAGGATTGTTCTTATGTTTGTTTGTTCACCTGCAACCGTTCCGATTGAGGGAGAAGGCAAGGTCTGGGGCCCGAGAGGAGATGGGATGGGATGGGAGATGGAGAAGATGATTCTGCTCAGGTCAGGGTCTCCGTCGCAGTCGCAGTCGCAGTGTCGGAGGGTCCCCCAGTCCCTGGCGATATCTCCTCCAGTTTCCCTGTCTCCTGGATGCGGGTCGTGCAGTGTGCAGCGGAGCCCGTAGCCACGGCCACCACGATCCAGAATAAAAGCAGCGCAACGGCTCTTTCTGGTCGGGCTTCTGCTTCTGGCAGCATGGAGCAATCACCAGCAATTGACCATGGCCATCCGGACCAACTGCCTTTTTCTTCTATAGTTGTCTAATCAACTCTAGAAAGAAACATCTCAGGCTCCGACGGGGCAGCGGTGCGAAGTACTTCCAAGTAGAAGTGGCAAGTAGAAAGCCAGATGGATGCAGAATCCGGGGCCCCGAACGGCCTCACAACTTCACCAAGAAAGTCTGAAAGTGCCAAAGTGGTGAAAGTCGTCCTTGCCGCTTTTGCCATCCACCGCAGAGCCCTGCCAGTGCCTGCAACCGGGGTCGCTCGCTTAAGCCGGATCTTTTGCATCTGCTTCCGCCGTCTCTGCAAGAACTCATGGTACTACATATCGGTATCGACTATGCAAATCGGATCCGACTCCGGAATTTCGCAAGAACAGCTCAACCAGCAGCTAGAAGCAGCAAGCCTCCACTTGCCTGCTTTCCGCTCGTTTTTCTACCGCTTCGCTGGCCTTCTGCTGGCTCCAGCTCCAGCCTCCTGCCTTCCTCGCGCTGTCCAGCTTGTCCTTCGAGAAGTCCCTGCCGGATTCAGCATCGCTCCTTCCCCACTAAATGCCTCAAGAAGCTGCCCCTCCAATGCTCCAATGCCTCCATGTCTCCATGCCTCCATACCTCCATGCCTCCATGCTCTGCCAAACCAAACGGCTGCTGCCTTTCTCTTTCCTCCTACCTCCTGTACAGCCCAGCCCAGCCAGCCCAGCCCGGGGAAGTCTTGCCCTTGCTCTTGCCTGCTCTTGCCTGCTCTTGCCTGCTCTTGCCTGCTCTTGCCTGCTCTTGCCTGCTCTGGCTTGCTCTTGCCTTGCTCAGCAACAATAAGGGCCGTGGGACTGTAGGACAGAATATCACCCATCTCATCTCATCCATCCCCAAACCTGACCCAGAAGATGCCTTTATCTGGCACAAAATGGTCTGACATTTACCATCCCCCCCGATTTGTTGTCACTGCTTCCTTTTGCTCCTCTCACCGGGTTATATCCTCCCCTTCCCTTCTCAGCCCGCCAGGCGGCTAAAATGCTGACCTGGCTTCTCGAGTGATGAAATTCCGACTATTGTGTTTTCTCCAGGGGTAGTACAAGTACATCTAAAAGCATGCCCAAAGACTGGCTTCGCCACAAGGCTGCCATCGCACGTCTGTATATTGATGAGGGTCGAACATTGAAGGAGGTCCAGGAGATTCTCCACCAACAGTATGGATTTCAAGCTTCGTATGTTTGGTCTCATGTTGCCGAATTCCTGACAACCCATGGTTCTAATGTTTACCAGGACGAGAGCTTACCGCATGAGAATCGATGAATGGGCACTGAGAAAATACAAACCCAGAGAGGATGTTCCCGAAGCAGAAGAGAGCTTCACCGTACCACCAAAAACAAGCCCCGACATGAAAGTGGATTCAATAGTGACTCCATTGCTGCCCGATACTCTTTCCAATTTTCAAATAATGCCAACAGGGCTTGTTCCAATGCCACCTTCTATCTTTCAACCAGAACCAACCACCGATCTCAATCATGTACTACAGCCAGCATCACACAATACGATTCCACCGGAAGATCCAATGACATCCACCGAAATTTTAGCCTTCATAGAGGATCTCCCACCAGATCCTCAAGCGCTTGAACATCTACTCACGAAATGGCAAGCTGGGGGGTCGTCCATCCGCGCTCTGAGAACTCTTCTCAGGATTCCATCTTATTGCGAATGGACTTTCTGTCCCCAAACCCGCCGGCCGCAACTTTTCAAACTAATGGAAATGTATGTACCACCAAATGAACAACTCGAAGTCGGCAAATTGCTCTTAAACTCTCTCTGCTCGACTGGTAGAACTAGAAATTCTCAAGCCCCAACCTGGTTGATATTGTGGAATAACGCATGCCACTGCAATGATTGGGAGGGTGTCCAAAATCTGCTGTACGACAACGCTTCGCAAGACGCTGGCGAACTTTTTGTCACAGCCGCTCTAGTGGTTTGCGCTGAGCGTATCTTGCAACAAATCCACAAGCGATTGAGGGCTCTAGCGATGCCAGAGGCTTTGAACAACGAATGTCAGCGCTTCGAAGCCGATCAACTAAGACAGAATTATCTCAACATTCTAGAAGAGTGTCGAGATAAAAATCTCGATCTTCGACCATCGCTTTACAAACAATCCTTGGAGGTTATCGAACGAGATGAGTTTAACGATGACGACCAACGGACTTTACGGCGTCTTACGCTCGCAGATGAATGTCGGCACAAATATCTCCTCATGACAAACGACGAACCAATGGATTGCCAGAACAGATTCGATGCAAATGCAGGCGATATCGTGGAGAAAGGATGGACGGAGGAAGCTAACATAATTGTCCTCAATGACGAACAATTTGTAGAGCCTATCCCCTCGATTGAAAGCGACTCTCCGAGTCCTGATTTCAGTCCCTTGCCCCACGATTCCTGGATTCAAAGCGCCCCTCAATCTCTTCCAACCCCGGCAGCAGATCCAATCAGCTCAGCACAAACAATGGTAGCTGATTTGATGGAAAGGTTCAAGTATCTTCGAGGCTTCAAACTTCAAGTCCGGTCCATTTTGATTGGAAACCATTGGGAATTCTTCTTCTTTGATCGAAAGTCCCAATCACCGCCGCAGGAAAACCTGTTTGACTTGATTGTACAACACATCCCGGAATTCGAACAAATTTCTTTGATCAAGGCAATTCTGTTAGCATGTTCGACTATTTCCCCACGACAAATTGAGCCCGCCCTGTCTTGGTTCCTTCAAACGGCTCACTCGAAGAAATGGGCAGATTACCGGGATCTGGTTCAGCAAGCATATGTTGACAAATACCTCACGCCTAACATGTCGTCACAAGCTGTAAAGCAAGTTGTTGATTCAATGACTCTACTTGTTGGGGAACGGATGTTGAAAGATCTGAAGATCCTTTTGATGAAGAATCCAGGCTCAAAAGCGAGAGGGAAGGAGATGGAATCGTATAAGGACACGAATAAAACTTACATGGCTATCTTGATGGAGTTCCGGTCGAGAGGGTTGGAATTTGATCAATCCTGGTTGAGTTTTGCACTGGATACCATGTGAAGCTGGTATAGTATCCAGCCATATCGGGGATGGCAGGGCCAGGGTATGAAAATGGATATGAATTGGAATAGGATATTTGAAAATGGGTTGGGACACACTATGGGAAGGGATTAAGGAAGGGGGTTTCGTCTGTTTTGATATCCGATGTTGAGCTTTCGGAACACTGTGCTGGAAGACAACAGTGTCCGCTGCGTGGAGAATATGCATCTAAATACGCTCGTTGGATAGCTGGCTGTTGGGAGTTCTTTCAAAATGGGTGGTTGGGATGTACATCATTTTGTTATGGGGAAGTCAAGATACCTTTGCTATTCAGTTACTTCTTTCAAATTTTCATACTCGGGATTTTCACACAATGGAAGGATCTAAAGAGACCTTGACGCCTGCTACAATCTGTTTTATGTTACTGCAGTCAGTCAACTTTTCGCTTTCCGTCTTTGAGTATTCTCATGTTGGTACGTACGGCACCCTGACTGTTTGACCCCTCTGGAACATGACATGGGCTTAATATGGGTCAAATTACTTCGTCTGGTAGATTGGTATTTACCTTGGACTAGGCAAGTGCCTCGATCAAGTCTCGACTTCCAAAGAAAAACTCGGCAATGCAACGAAAAAGACACCATCTCTCCTCAACTTCAAAATATCACGTTCCATATTCACAACACCCCAAATATATCCTCGAACCTCGGCCCTACCTACAAAGTCCTCATACTCATACCAAGCGAAACACAACATGAACATTACATTACATCACATCACATTATAGATCTAACACCGCATACTCCCACCAAAGACCTTTCCTACCTCGTTTATGAATACGCATGCGGTATGCATGCGGAAGAAGGGAGGAAAAGAAGTTCCAGAATGGCTCTTTTGCATGGACGAGGTGTTCTGGGGGTGGCAGGGGGGGTGGTAATTTACCGAGTAAATCTTGACCTATTCCCGTTGATGAGTAAATCCGGGTGTGAGAGATTGGTAAGTGAGAGGAGAGCTGGGAATGGGAGGGGGGAGATGTTGGGATTGGGATGTAGCTTATCTCGTGTTCGTGGGGGATTTGGCTTTTAGGTTTTAGGTTTCTGTTTTTTTGTAGATCTGGGGTTTGGATGGAGAGTGAGATTGTTTGTTTGTTTATAGGATGGGTGGAGTGATTTTGGCTAATTGGTGTGGTGGTACGAGTTGTGGGTGGGTGTCGACTCAGCTTCCCTCTCCCCCTCCCCCCTTTAAGGGAGCGGTCCGGGAGGGTGACCCGGGGAATGGGGAGGTAAGGTGTAAGGAGGAGGTAGGGGTTTGGATTGGATTGGGCTTCTCTGCTTATGGGCAATCTGATAGAGGCTAGTGCGGAATTGTGGGTGTGGTCATGGTAAAAGTTACTATGTTGGGAAGGGGGGTGAGAAATTAGGATGGTTTGGGGGAGGTGGTGGTGCTGTGGTGGGGGGAAGTTTATATAATGTACTGTACATGTAGGTACGGATAGGCTATATGAGGGGATTAGGGTGGTTACATGAGTGTACTGTATTAATTCTCCACTGGCCCGTTTGTGGACCTGTGGAACTTTTTGCAATTGAGATGTGTTGTGTATGAGTGTGATTATCGATTCAGTAGATGCAGTAGATGCAGAAGATCGGATGGCTAGGGCGATTAATTGGTATGTACAGTACAGTACAGCACTATAGCAAGGTTCGGATGTTAAGTTAAGCCCGGGTGGTGCGGGATATCGATTAATGACGGTGGAAATGGTGGGATGGTGGGATGCATGGCTCTTTTTAGGGGCCTGTGATGTACGTCGAGGGAANGTTGGGTGCTTTGTGGTGGATGATTGATGAGTAAGTATATGGTCTTTCTGTTTAGGTTGTTCGGTTACCTAAAAGAGAAGCCTTTTCGTCTTACTTTACATTTTAAGATACAAGTAAAACATGGGCACTATTCGAATAACTATGTGCCTTGAATTCGAGGCCTTTAGTATCGTGTGATGCAGTTGATAGTACGCTAGAAGATGTGTATTTACTCTTGAAGCTGAAGCGAGTAAACTTTTTGTAAACGGTTAAATTAGTTCAATACATGTTTTCTTCTGATTGGTCTTATCTCGAGGTCTTGATGCAGATGTGGAGAGAGGGAGAGAGAGAGGGGGGGGGGGGNNNGAGAATGTTGGTAGTGTTTATCAAGAGGTACCTGCATGTCGACTAAGAAGGAATTAATATTCGCTAGATCAAGAGTCGAAAGGGTTAGGCGATGAAACGAGTATGTAATATGAGAACTATTGGTGTAAAAATCCGGTGTGCGACTTCCAATGTCGTATTATGGCTCGCTTGAACTGTCATCTTACTTGGTCAACACTGTCTATCATTGTATCAGCCTGTACAAGTTTCTAGGAAAGAAACCGCTTACTTACTACAACTCATACCCTGTGTTGTGTGGAAACTCGAATGGAAGGGATTTGGTTATTGCTCTGTACCCTCCTCTTGAGTATACCATTGTACCAGAAAGGCTCGTACAATCGACTTTGATGTTTCTTGATTAACCTATATACTTAGGATAGTTAAGCTACTTGAACTAGACTTTAGTATGATGACTTTTGATACTGTGTTCAGCTAGAGTAATGGCTAGGCCTTACATAATGCGTTAGCTAGAAGAGTTCAACCGTTTATTTTCATGATGGGTTTTTCCCGATATGTGTTTCACTTTAGAACAGGTACAAACCCCAAACTTATTCGAAGACTTCATATGAAATTCCCTGTTTTACTCGAATCTGGAGAATTTCTCGTTGATGCCTAATAATACTAGTTTGCCTTCACTCGTAGATGAGATAAGATACGACTGATTATGTAACGGACGAACTTGAGCTTTATGTGAATAGATAGAGGTGTATTAATCGTAGTAGGTTGATCTACGAAGGAAATTTATACATGGAAATTCATGAAATGGGTGACTTCTCTACTTGCACAAGATTTAAGTATGGTAACGATTGTTATTTGATCATTCCTTCAGTTGCGGGGCACTTGGCAGCGTAATCGTCGCCCGTATTCACTTCACCCTGACTCGAACATTAAACCACCATCGGAAAAGAACAAAGTAAATACTAGATTAGTCAAAAGCATTTGAATAATATCCCAAACAAATTTTATACAATACCGATCCATTTCGTGGCGATTTAATGAAATAATTCGGATCAGGTTACTACGGCGACCGAATCCACCATTGTATGCGTAAGCGGGGTCAAAGTCAGGAATCCAGGAAAGTAAACATAACAATCACACCACCTACAATACCTCAACCTCCAAACCTCACCCGAAAAGCAGCAATAAATCATGGCTTCCAACGAATTCATCGACGAGACCTCCATTATTCAGGAACCCAAACATGTTCGCCAGAATTCTCTTGAGAAGAAGTTGGCGCATCGACCGGATCTGAAGGACTTGAAGGATAGGCATATACTGTTGGATATCAATGCTGCTCCGTTAGTTCTGCCCTCTCACCCTTTTCGGTGACGTACTAGACTCGCTCTCTTTGAGAGATTCATCTCTATAGATGAGGAGCACAAAAGTATGTGCTTGCTAACCCAAAACCAGAGCTCTCCAAGCAGCAGCCTTAGAACTCGAGCGTCAAAGAGCAACCGATTCCCTCAAGCGGGGTTTAGAACACCGCCCCGAGCGAGAAGACCTCATCGAACGTAAGCTCCCCCCCTCCCATTCCATCACCCAAAGACTAACTTCCACCTCAAGGCAACATCCTCCCTTCCTCCACCGCAGCACCCTCCCTCCAAGGCCCCCAACGCGAACTCGAGAAACAAATGAAAGTCGATACCCTCAACGAGAAGATCTCGCACCGTCCCAACCCTTCCGACCTCGTGAAAGAGGGGATCCTCCAAGAAGATCCTACGAGCCCAGCGAAAGACGAGGAGGAGAGTGAGGCGGATAAGTTGTATAAGGAACGCATGGAGGAGGAGTATGCCAAGAGAGAGG
>LT855409.1:1820204-1832555 GCA_900184765.1 Hymenoscyphus fraxineus
GAGGTGGTGGTTGTTCTGCACGGATTAGGATTACGGGCGAATGATACCTTGTTTTTTTACTTCTACCGTGGGAAATTGAAACTTTTGACTTTTTGGAAAATGGGCTCTTAACTTTCAACTTCTATCCTAACGATCCCTCCAAACGCCTTACAGTGGCCTATGCCGAATGTCTTGTTCAAGAACTCCAATCCCTATGCTAACCTGAAAATGCACCAAATCATAAATACAATCATTATCCACTCGCTACCCAAAGAACAAACGCCTTTGTTTAGGATCCCCCGCTTTCCCAGATTTGTCCCTCTTCTCATTCCCAGTCCTCCTTTTATTCGTGGGTGTTGCCTCTCTAACCACCACCCTCGCTCTGTCGTTATCAGCACTTTCTTGCACCGCATCCCTAATAGTCTGTCTGGACAGACATAAATCAATATGCTCATTGAAGCTCCTCTCATCCTGTGCCTGTGGCCTGTTGCAAATCGGGCAATCCCACCATTCCTCCTCAATACTTTCCTCCCTACTCTCTTTCTCTTCCAACACTTTCTTGGGTGTGGGATTAGGGAGTATCTCTTTCCCGTGATGGCGTCTCTTATCAATTTCTTGACTGAGGGACTCCAACTCTTGATACTCGTCTTCTCGCTCTTGACGTTCAGCGTCTTCGAAAAGGAGCTCGTCAGGCCATTTTTGCCATTGTTCCTCCTCTTCTTCGGTGGTACTCGATAAGAGTTCTGCTTTTCGTTTTGGCGGTGGTGACATTGTTTCTCCCACCTCCGGAGAATCGGGCGTTGGACGCTTTTTGAAGCCAAAGAAAGCCATCGTATCTGGTTTCTTCATACTAGCGAGATGGGTGCATCTCAATCCTAGAAGCCTTAACTTCATACCTGGGAATTCATGTTCAAGCTTTGATAGCATGGGAAGGGCGAATTTATAGAGGTCGTCGGCAAGGTAGACTGCTTTTGGGGGGATTGTTTGACGAGTAAAGACCTCGTAGGTATGGAGTTTGATTTTCAGGCACAAAGTTCGACCTTTGAATTGTGTTCGAACCATATCCTTTTCTAGTTCCTCGGCTGCGGCGCGAAGCTTCTCCCGAAGCTGAGTAGGATCACTCATTTCTCCAAAGGTACTTTCCGTGCCAACACTCTTTCTCTCGTACTCTTCGGCTGGCTGGATTGAGGTTCGACCTAGGCCAAGGTAACATTGCATCAGGAAAGCAAAAGCCTTTTCACCAAACAACTTTGAAATATATTGGCGGTAGGTGTAGATATCTCCACATGTTTTGACACCAATCGCATCTAGTTCTCTTTCGAAGACTCGTCCAATTCCATTTACCTTTCTGGTTGGGAGATCTCGCATGAATGCCATGATCGCAGGTCGCTCACTTGGAAGAATGAACTGTCCGTTGGGCTTATTTAAATTGGAACAGATCTTCGCCAGCTTGGCGTTTGCCGCAATTCCAGCCGATATGGTGATTTTTGTCTTTTCATGAACTTCCCTTCTCAATTGCTCAACAGCCTCCTCGGGGGAGATATCGTTCTTCTGGCAATATTCCGTGATGTTCAGATAGGCCTCATCAATACTGGCACTCTCGAATCTTGGATCGTAGTCCACAATCAGTTCACGAATCTCCTGCGCCTTTGAAGTATATTTGTCAAAATTCAAGGGTATTTGTATCAGCTGTGGGCACAACTTCTTCGCCACAAACCCCGCCATTCCACTCCGGCAACCAAATTTCCTAGCATGGTAGTTACAAGTTGTAAGAACTCCCTTTCCAACAGCAAACGGTAGGTCCTTCAACTCGGGACGATCCAGCTCTTCGACAGCTGCGAAAAAAGCATCGCAATCGATATGAACGATTGTTTGGGATAGATCGCGGGTAAGCTCGAGCTCGGCAATAAAATCGTCTGCTTTTCGACGGTCGCTTGCGAGGTCTAGTTTCTCGAGTTGTTTCTTCGTAGAAAGGATACGCTCGATTTTCTGGGTCAGGTTTTTGTCTCTGGAAGACGGTTGAGTCAGTAAGCACTGAATGAGGACCAATCCGTCACTTTTTACCTTGATTTCTCGTTTTCAAAGTACTTTGACCCTTTCGACGCGTTGTATATTATTTCCGACACCTTTTGCTGATCTACATTGTCTTGTCCGGACTTTGTGAGAGAAGGCCCTAGAAGAGAATACTTAAGGGTGTCATGCTCGTCCTCGACCTTTTCTTCCTCTGGCGGTGGCGAGGTCATGTCGTATGGTCTCCAGAGCGATTTATTAATAGTCGCGAGTATCTGAAGGATAGAATGCGCATACAGAGAGTGTATTCGAGGCTCCGCGCATTTTGGTATTGAGACTTGAAGGAGTTATGTACGTAAGTGGTGTATGTAGGTACATACTGTGCAGTAATTGGGGAACGCGACTGGCTGACACGCAGGCACGTGGTTGGGTTCGCCCAGGCAAAAAAAGTTGAGGCTCGTCGGCCAATCTGCCTCTCATATAAGTTTATTTAACAACCACCAGGATGTACAGAACTGTCAGAGCTGTAGCCTCGGCAGAGGCATCAATTGGTGCCCTACGCAGCGCTGGGCGACCTCGGTTTTTATGCTTAAATGCATCGAATCGGGCTCTTGGTGCCGGTGTTACTTTTGGGGCAAGAGGAAAGGGAGCTCAGAGATTCTTCTCCGAGACGAGATGTATACGTGCTGGCGCCGCAGAAGCTGTGTGAGTACTTTCTTTCCCAGTGCTTGTCAGTTTGGGGGTGAGGATGGACATTTCGATACCCCGGCGCATTGAATTCCGGCTTGGATTTATCCAAAGAAAATATACTAACATTATATGCAACCAGTCTTAAGCAAGCAGCCTCGTCTCCGTCATCCCTAACCCAAGAACAAATCATAAAAGGCCTGGACAAGGTGGAAAAGGGGAGGCTAGACAAAATTAGGAATATTGGTATTGCAGCGCATATCGATAGTGGCAAGACAACAGCCACCGAACGAGTGCTATTCTACACTGGCCGAATCAATGCGATCCACGAAGTTAGAGGAAGAGATGCTGTTGGTGCAAAGATGGACTCGATGGAGTTGGAAAGAGAAAAGGGAATCACAATTCAGTCTGCCGCCACTTTCTGCGACTGGAAAAAGACGGAGAATGGAAAGGAAGAAAAATACCATATCAACTTGATCGACACACCTGGACACATTGATTTCACCATTGAGGTTGAGAGAGCTTTGCGAGTTTTGGATGGAGCTGTCATGATTCTATGCGCAGTCAGTGGAGTCCAAAGTCAGACCATCACCGTGGACAGACAGATGCGAAGATACAATGTTCCTCGAATTAGTTTTGTCAACAAGATGGATCGAATGGGCGCCAATCCATTCAAGGCAGTCGACCAAATCAATCAGAAACTCCGGATCCCGGCTGCAGCATTACAAGTACCAATTGGAACGGAAGATAGTTTCAACGGTGTTGTGGACTTGATTGAGATGCAAGCTATCTATAACGATGGACCACGAGGAGAAACAATCAGGAAGACAAGCGAAATTCCACCGGAACTAAAAAGTTTGGTCGATGAGAGAAGGTCCATGTTGATTGAAACGTTGGCTGATGTCGATGATGAGATTGCTGAGATATTCTTGGACGAGAAGATCCCAACTCCGTTACAAATAAAGGCGGCCATCCGAAGAGCCACCATTGCTCTCAAGTTCACTCCAGTATTGATGGGAAGTGCTTTGGCAGATAAATCTGTTCAACCTATGCTCGATGCTGTTTGCGACTACCTCCCCAATCCTGCCGAAGTCGAAAATTTGGCGTTGGACAAGGCCAAGGACGAAAAGCCAGTCAAGCTTGTTTCCTACAACTCTCTTCCATTTGTTGGCTTGGCTTTCAAACTTGAAGAAAGCAATTACGGACAACTGACTTATATTCGGGTTTACCAAGGCTCAATGAGAAAGGGAATGAACGTTTTCAACGCCAGAAATGACAAGAGAGTCAAGATTCCCCGCATCGTGCGAATGCATTCCAACGAGATGGAGGAAGTTCCAGAAATCGGAGCCGGGGAAATCTGTGCTGTATTTGGTGTTGACTGTGCATCAGGAGATACCTTCACCGACGGAAATCTTCCCTATTCCATGAGTTCTATGTTCGTTCCTGATCCTGTCATTTCTCTGTCAATCAAGCCAAAAACCAGCAAGGATGGCTCCAATTTTAGTAAAGCTATGGCTCGTTTCCAAAGAGAGGACCCTACATTCAGAGTCCATGTCGACGCGGAGAGTCAAGAGACAATTATCTCAGGAATGGGAGAACTCCATCTTGATATTTATGTTGAACGTATGCGACGAGAATACAAGGTTGAGGTCGAGACAGGTAAACCACAAGTAGCCTACAGAGAAACCATCACTCAAGGCAGCAAATTCGATCACACTCTCAAGAAACAAACCGGAGGAGCTGGTGATTTCGCGCGTGTGGTTGGATACATGGAGCCTATCGAACCTGGACCAAACGGCTACAGCGCTTCCAAATTCCGAGAAGAAGTTACTGGTGGATCCATTTCTGAGAAGTACTTGTTCGCATGCGAAAAGGGATTCATGGCTTCGTGCGAGAAAGGACCACTGATCGGTCATCCCGTACTCGGAACGACGATGGTCATCAACGATGGAGCAACCCACATGACAGATTCTTCTGAAATGGCATTCAAAACCTCAACTCAACAAGCTTTCCGCAAAGCTTTCAAAGAATGTAAACCACAAGTTCTGGAACCACTCATGAAAACCACTATCACTGCACCGAACGAGTTCCAAGGAAACATTGTTGGATTACTCAACAAGCGAAACGCTATTATTAACGACACCGAAATTGGCCCTGAGGATTTCACTCTGACTGCGGATTGCAGTTTGAATGCTATGTTTGGCTTTAGTTCGCAGTTGAGAGCTGCTACACAGGGCAAGGGAGAGTTTGGAATGGAGTTTAGTCATTACAGTCCTGCTCCTGGTCAATTACAGTAAGTCTATTTTGTGATGAAGATGTGATTGATGCTAATGAATCTTTTAGGAAGGAATTGATTGCTGCTCATGAAAAAGCGCAGGCCGATAGACATAAGAAGTGAAACTAGATTTTGTTACTTCATTTAATGTGTTATTAGAGAAAATGCCCTTTTCTGATGTTTGTATGAATTGCTGATCTCAAAGAAAGATCGGTGGGATTGGGACGAGCGACATGTATGACTTCTTGGAGGGTTAAAATCAAAAGGGCCGGCGTACAGTGTATGTATATATTGTAACATATGATGAAGGAAATCATTCTACTCTTGTTCCGGGTTTTACTTTGTCGGGCATCTCCTGCAGCTCATCATAGGGGTATCACGAGTATTCAATCAGCTAGAAACAAGACATTGTGGCGCTGGAGATTGGATATATATTCCTTTCTCTAAAACAAGAGAGCCTCCTTCCTAGCCGTTCCCATGTCATAACATACCGTTCAAGCAAATAAACGCCGCAATTCCGCAATCCCCGGGTATTCCCATTATCCACCTCCCAGCTCCCTCATCACATACGATATCCCCTTCGTGCCCACCCACTCATTTCATAGTCCTCGCTGTCCACATCTGTGGTTCATCGTTTGCGGGCGTGTGATCAAGAAGTTTAGACGGCAGCCGTTCTGGCGCCAATTTTCGCTGGATCGCGTTTGCTGATCACGTACCAGCCATCTGTTCTCATATTAGCACTTCTGTTGTGAAATAATGAGAAGGAGAAGGGAAAAGAGAGAGGAAAGACATACGAAGGACACCTGGGATCCAACCGAGAATCGTGAGACAGATGTTGATCAGGAAGTCGGATCCGCATCCGGTTTTCAGGAAAACGGGGATGGGAGGGATGAAGATGGTGAGGAGGTAGAGGCATACGTCGGCCTGGGGACTTGTTAGGACCGAGAAGATGTGGCGGGGTGTGAAGGATTGAGGAAGAGTGTTTACTTTGGGAACTCACGTTTGATGATGCTGCCATTTTTTCTGTGTGTTTAATGGATGATTTGGGTTTATGGATATGGGATGATGGTGTTTATTGATATGGATGGTGTTGTACTTGTGTATCAAAACTGAATTATACGATTCTTCTTGTAAGTAGTTGGGCTTCACACCTCCCTATTTATCCAAGCTCACAAACAATCTCATGATCACTCCCGCCTTCCAACGTCATTACGAATCTAAACTCTCCTGATGGCAAGCGTGACCCTTGACGGATACGATCTAAACTCTACTTCCCTCGCTTGCTTTGCTGTGCCTCGGAATGACGTGTTCTGCAAGTCCCGGGGTTCGTCCGAGTGGGATTTTCCCAGGGGGTCTGTTCTGGAAAGGGTGGGGAGAAAGCTTCTTTTCGTGTGGCTTGGGGATACTCGTATACCTGGAGTTTATTTTGGGGTTTGACGGATTAATCGGATACTTGGGGTCTGGTGGGTGTTTTGTGTTGGGTAGATGAGAATGGTTCTTGGTGACATGTGTTAGGGGAAGGAAATGAGAGGTCTTGTCTTTGTGGAAAATTTAGTGGAAGATTCATGTAATTAAAACCGTTATGCGAATGATTTGGGACGCTCAAGTCTTGTGCTTCTTCGTTGACTTGGGACTATATTTAAGTTGTTCGTCTTATATGATAATGTCTTGGAAGTGCACGTAGAGCAATAATTGTCTATCTAGAAGTCCTTTTCCCCAACGCATTCAACGATATTATCGTGAGCTCATTTAAATATCTCAAAAGACAATCGAAAGTACCGTGGTAAATCGACTCTAAGTGTCACGGGGGAGCGGCGTATACACAGAGGCTCGATTATAGTATTTAATAAGTTCGATAAAGGAGGAAGAGAAGAGTCTTCTCGGACTCCGTAAATAAAAGAAAGATATACGTTATACTCTTAGCTAGCTTAGTAAGCACTAGTATAGCTAGTACTATACTTAGGGCCTAATCCCTTATAATACTCCCTCCCTCTACTAGAAAGGCGCTAAATTCCGTCTAGTTCTATATAGGACTCTACTAAATATTATACTAAATTCGCTTTTCTTTATAAACTTTACTTTTAGCTTAATTATACTTCTCTAGACCGTCTTTACCTTACCTTAACGTTATCCTAGACGTACCTTCCTATGTAATCCTTTATTTACTTATATACTAGGGTATATAAGGCTCCCTTTGCCCTCCTTTCCTCCTTTCCTTTTTTTTAAACTATAATAATAATAGTAGTAATAATAAGTAAGTTATATATATTTTTTATATTCCTCTAGTAGTGTTCGTTAAAATCTAACCGGATAAGTATAGCTACTCTCTATTATACCTATTATACTCGTTACGGTATAGACTACGTGATACCCGAGGTAAGTCGGACTCTAGGTCTAAAGTCTTAGTAGCTAAAGGGAAAGCAGGGGAAGCCGAAGGAGAAGTAGGTTGTTCTAGTTAATCTTAACCTTACGCTTATTATTAAGGGTACTTAAGAAACAGTCTTCGGTTAATTTTCGTTAGTCCTAGATGTCTTATTAGTAGCGTTTATAAGTTTCCTAGTAGTTTATAGTAGTTTTTCGGTTAGGGTAGACAAATAGTCTATTCTCTATACTTATTTAGTAGTCTCTAATAATTTTAGAATAGTTCTTAGCGTAGAATAGGTATTATAAATAAAAAATAATAAAATAAAGAAATAAAAAAATAAAATAATATCTAAAAAAACTCTCTCTTCTATTATAAAAGCCTAGTAATCTGTCTATTTTATCTCGGATTCTATTATAAATAAAAGGTTATAAAGAAAATAAAGAGAAAATAAAGGAATAGTATAGTCCCTTAAACTCTCTCTCTACTATAAGAGTCTTATACTCTATCTAACTTTTGTTAGTCTCTATAGGTGTCCTTCTTTTTTAGTTTTTCTTTTTCTTTTCCTATCTAGCTTTTAGACTATTATTCTTTATAGGATTACTATACTTAGCTTTAAAGTTATCTAAAGTAATAGTATCCGCTAGATTTTCTAAGGGCTCCTATATTAGCTTATAGTAACCTACCTACTTTACTAGTACTTATCTAATTTTTCCCCTTCTCTTAGCTTTATCTTAAGTATATAGTATCTCTTTTACTTACTATTCTTTATACGTCTAGAAGAGTTTAGATATAAGTTATTTATTATTAGTCTCCTACCCTAGTAGGGGGTCCTAGCTTACTTAATAAAGGAGATCGGTATAGAATATAAGGTAGATATTACTAGGAATCCTTAATAGGCGAATAGATAATAGTAATAATACTTCTTCTACTATATATTTCGCGTACTTATAGTTTAGACTTCTCTTTAGCCTATTTATATAGTAGTTATATAGGTCTAGCTATACCTTATTACCTATCCTATAGACTAGGGCAGGGGCCCTTCTCTTATTAGCGCTATCCTCCTACTTTTAGGTAGATTCCGCTATATTCGATTAGTATAGTACTATAATCCCTTTAATCTTATTTATAAATACCTCTACTCTCTTAGACGCTAGGAGATTTAAAGTTATACTAGTATCTATTTTAAGTAAGATTAGAGAAGGAGGGTTAAAGCTATATATTATAAAGAAGGGACTTATTCTAAGGCCTACTTAGTAACGCCTATTAAGCGCTAGTTAAGTAGTAGAAAGCTAATATTTTTAGTTAGATTACTTTTAGTTAATAAAGTTCTAAAAGTAAGCTTATACTTCTTAGTTTAATCTCTTTAGGCCTTTATTAGTTTATAAGTAGTATATAGAGCTAAGTTATTATTATATATTTATTAGGTAGTAAAATGTTTTCTAGAATATACTTATCTAGTTTATACCTCTATTACTAGTAATAGTATAGGGTATACTATAGTAATAAACCTAGTATTCTATAAACTTTTTAGCGTATTCCTTTACTTTTATACTAGGTATTACCTTTAGTACTATAGTCTTACTTAATCGGTTCTTAATAACCTAGAGGTAGCGATTCCCTTATAAGTCTAGTAGGTTAGTTATAAAATCTATTAAAAGTTCTTAAAAGAATTAGTTAGGTACTAGTAGCGGCTATAGAAGTCTATACTTATACTCTTACTATATCTTATTCCTTCTATAGTAATTATAGTTCCTTAGAAACTATTTTATATACTTAGACTAAAGTAGCTAGTAGAAGTTTTATCTTATTATAAAAGTAATAGAATCTCTACCTAAGTAGCTATAGATTTATAAATTATAGATAGATTAAATAATTTTTATCCTTAAAATATTCTTCTAGCTAAGTTTAAATTCCCCTTCCTTAACCTCGGCCTTTATTAAGAATAGTACTCTAAGAACCTATAATCTCTTATAATAGCGTAGGTAGCCCTTTTCGTCGATTTTATAGTTACCTACTTAGATCTTTATTTTAACTTCGCTTAAGAAGGATTAGTTATTATTTAAGACTAATTAGAAAACAATATTATATAATAAGTCCCCTACTACTAATTTATCTTAAAGTTTATTAAGTTCTTATTCTTAGAATAGTACTTAGGAGTTCTAGTTCTAGTTTAAGGGGTCCTCCTACTATATGTTTTAAAGCTAGACTAAAGTAGTAGCTACTACTACTACCTCTCTTTCCCCTCCTAGGTCTAGCTAGTTTCCGACGTAGTCCGGCTCTAAAAAACGTCTATACCTAGACATCTTATTATCTACCCCTAGAGTATCCTATTCTCTTTTAGACAAGGCGTCTAATATAATAGCTTTAGTACCCGGCTAGTAGTAAAGGGTAAACTAAAATAAAGCTAAGGTCTTATACTATTAAATTTAGCGTTTAGTTAGTTACCTCTTAGTTATAAAGTATTCTAGGTTCTTATAGTCTATTTATATTATAAAGAGGCCTACTACTTTTAGTTTAGGTGCCTAGAACTTAAGTAAGGATACTACTACTAATATCTTTTTATTATAGATATTATAGTTAATTTCTACCTTATTTAGTTTCTTAGAAAAGAAGCCTATTAGTTAATAGATTCTATCCTTTTTTTAAAAGAGTACGCCTCCTATTATAAATCTACTATAGTCTATCTTAAGAAATATAGGTAGGGTTAGGTCCTATTTTACTAATATAGGAGCTTTATAAAACTTACTTTTTAATACCTAAAAGGCTAGCTCCTCCTTTTCTTCCTAAGAGAACGGGGTTCCCTTACTAGTAAGCGCTATTAGCTGTCTTACTAGCTAAAAGTAGTTAGATATAAACATTTAGTAGAAGTTATAGAACCCTAAAAACTAGTAGACTTCCTTTTATATCTTAAGAACTACCTAGTTTTATACTACTTTAACTTTCTTAGAGTTAGGTCCTACTCCTTTCTTACTAGTATATATAATAAATCCTAAGTACTTAATCTATTTCTTTATAAATTTACTTTTTCTAGGGTTAAGAAATAGGCCTCTATTTTAGAGTTTATAAAAGATACTCTATACTTTTTCGAAGTAGTCTTTCCTAGACCCCTTAGTATAGATTACTATATTATCTATAAAGGCTAAGGAGTAGACGTCTAGTAAGTTCTATAGTAAACTATTAATATACTATTAAAATATAGCCGGAGCCCTACTTAGACTAAATAGTATTACTAGCTATTTAAAAGAGCCGAATCTTATTTAGAAGGTAGTCTTATATTTATAGCCTTTTACTATCCGAATTTAGTAGAAAGTAGAAATAACGTCGACCTTTATAAGCTAGTCGGCCTCTATTATATTCCTTAAGGTCTTTAGTATTAGTAGAAGGAAATAATAGTTAGGTTTTATAATTATATTTAGCGCTTAATAGTTATAGTAGAATCTTAGTCCTCCTCCTAGTTTCTATATAAATAGGATAAGAGCTACTACTTCTAATATAGAAGGTCTAATAAATCCTTTTTCTTATAAGTTATTAAGGGATTTCTTTAAAACTAATAGTTTATCCCTAGATATATTATAGAGTAGCCCCTATAGTAAAGTAGTTAAAGTATTATCTACTTAGGGGCAGATATTAATTTTAGTATTAATACTAGGCCTATAGGGTACTAGCTTTTTCGCTTCTTATTTAAAAAAGAGTAGTACTATATCCTTAATCTTTAAAAGTAGTTATTATTCTAGCTATTCTATAGATAGCTCCTCTTTAACCTTAAGAGCTTTTCTAATATCCTTTATATTTAAGGCGGCTACTATTATAAAGGTACTATTATTCTTATAGTTATAGTAATTATAACCTTCCTCTACTTATAGTAATACTCTACTATAATAGAAACGCTATTTCTCTAGTATAGTCTATATCTTATTATATACTTTTTATAGGTTTCTAAGAATTATTAGAAACTCTAAGTTTAGTATTATATATATATAGATAACTTAGTAATACTTAATAATACTTATTTAAAAGGTAACTACTTTTTTAACTTCTAAATTACTTATAAATAAAAAGGCTCCTTTTACCTTTTATTTCTTATTACTTATATTTAAGAGTTCTAGCCCTTTTATAAGGTCTCTGTTTATTATAGTATAGTATTAGTATCCCTTATTAATAAGAGTAAAGGTTCTAAAAGATTCTTAAAGGACTATATCTATATATATAAGGTTTCTATTTATTACTCTCTTTACTNTTATCCTTTTACTAATACCCCTTTTACCCTTAGTTTCTAACTATAACTAAGAGCTACTCTTTTTCTAACCTAGAGGTATTAGCTTTTATTATTCTATTATTATCCTCTAGTATAGGTTCTACCTTAACCTAGTTAATCTTAACTAGTAGGGTAGGTATATTATATAAGTAGTCTTTAGCTTAGTATTCTAAAGCTTTATATTAGTAATAGAGTTTCTCTTTTCGGCGTCTCTCCCGCTTATTTTAGTTTACCTACTTAGCCTTTTATTTTCCGCCTATAGCCTAATAGTCTTTAAGATTTCCTTTACGATTTTTATAACATTTTAATCAGCTGCCGCCTATTTATATTACTCTTATAATAGTATCCTTCTTACTATCTAGCTAGGGTAATAAGAACTACCTCTATTATAGGGTAAACGCTAGTCCTCTAATACTAGATTCTTTAGTCTTCTCCTTCTATTTCTTATTTAATAATTTAAACTAGTCGGTCTCTTTAAGGTTAGTTATAATATACTTAACTTCCTTAGTAAATTTATAGTAATCTATTTATTTAGGTATAGCGGCTATATATATTTATATAAAGTTTAAGAAGGTATTTTAGAGGTAGCTAATCTTTATATTATTATTCTAGCTCTCTTTATCTACTACTAGTAAGAGTTTATTAAATTTAAGCTAGTATTTATACTAAGGTTAACCTATAAAGTATCTAATATTATTAAGCCTCTCTAAGGCCTTAGCCTACTTATTACTATCTATAAAAGTCTTATTAAGTTATATAAAGAAGTAATTAGGATCCTTC
>LT855409.1:1832639-1845968 GCA_900184765.1 Hymenoscyphus fraxineus
TTAGAAGTATCTTATTTAGGCTTACTCCTATAGTAAGAGGGTATTATAGATTATATTCTAATAGTATTCTAGGGAGAGTAGTAGTTTTATAGAGGACCTTACCTTATAGGAGCTCCTAAGTCTTAGAAGGTAATCTTAAAAAGTACTTATATATCTATCCTAAGTTAGTAGTTTCTAGTCTCTAGGGCTTAAGACTTAGTTATTAGAATCCGATCGAGTTACCTAGGTAAGAGTTTATACTAAGTTCTTTAGGAGTAAGTTTGTTAATAAGGGGTTAGAGACTGTCTATCCTTAGCCTTATAGCCTCCTTATCTTAGCTTCCGCTACTTCTATACCTTCTTCCGCTTATTATATATAGCGGCTTAGGTTTTAAACTACGTTTATAAGTTCTTAGAATAACTCTAGTAATAGCTATACTATACTTTTAGGAGCCGAGTAGAATTAATTAACTCCTGCTAGGCTAGGGGCGTAACTTTAGTAGAATTACCTAGGTACTTATATACTGTCTTATATAGTAGTATCTTAGTTAGCTATAATTAATCGAACTTAATGTTATAGGGGAGCGGCGTATATATAGAGGCTCGATTATAGTATTTAATAAGTTTAATAAAGGAGGAAAAGAAGAGTCTTCTCGGACTCTGTAAATAAAAGAAAGGTGTATATTATACTCTTAGCTGGCTTAGTAAGTACTAGTATAGCCAGTGCCATACTCAGGGCCTAATCCCTTACACTAAGGAGGAGCAAGGGTTTTAAGTTCGTTATGCCCCATAGTGCTTCGTAGGCTCTAAGTAACTGAATATAACACAGTGATTGGCTATGAAAAGCGAAGTAAACAATAAATAGATATTAGTTTAGATAGCCACCTATTTCGATGATCGGACGCTCCTTCGTCGCAGATATCCAGCCACCCGGAGCCTACGGATCACTATAGGGCACATCGAACTTAAAACCCTTGCTCCTCCTTTGAGTCGATTTACCACGGTATATGATTATAGTAAATCCTTTCCATGTTAAGTGAACCCATTTCCCGGAGATGAAGTAATATATTTCATTCATTAAGAAGACGTGAGGCTGCACGCTATTCGAAATTCCCTGAGGTCCACGTGGGTTGCACGCGAAAATCAGAACAGCTACAACAAAGATGTATCAACTAAAACAAAATGAATGATTAAGTGTGGTTACAACTACCCTCTGAACCTACCTGCCCCCTACCTCTTACTAAACGCTTATATACTAGTGCTAGGTTACGTGAGTAAACACGTGTAGCTGTTACGATGGATAACCTTAATAAGCCTGTTTCCTTCGTTCTGACCGTGGGTTTGAAATGCTACACTGTGTGTCAAGTCCGGGCATCCGCTTGAAAAGAGTCATTTATAATACTAATGGTTTTACGGTTAGAGAGAAGCGAGCAGATGACGAGGTCGGATCCGGGGAATCTGCTTCCAAGAAACTCAAAATCGGAGGATCTTCCCATGTTCCTCCTTTTACTTTATTCCTGTCTACTGCACCAAAACAGAAGCTGTCTGGTGACATGAAGTTGGCTATTAAGATCAAAGGGGTTTATAACAAGATGTCTTCAGACTTGAAAATCGCTTTTACACACATGTCTCTTGACGACTTCTCTAAGTCATTCCGTGCCTCTCAGGCCGAAGAAGCCGCTCCTGGAGACCCCAAGGGAAAAGGAAAAGAAGTCCTACGCCAATCTCCGGAAGAAGCAGTGTTGGAACTGAGTTGAGTTAAGTTGAGTAGTAGCACCTACTAAACTTAGTTCAAGTGGAATTTATGCCTCCTTAACTTTAACTCACCAAGTACTTAAGTCAAGTTGAGTTCTACTCAAGTAGTACTCGAGTCGTCAAATCTACTACTCAACTCAACTCAACTCTACGTGACTCCAAGTAGTACTCGAGTTACTAAGTAGTTTTCATAACGCTAAGACGAAGGAATTACTAGGGGCCTAGCAGGAGATATCTGGCTTAACTCTCCAGACACGGAGGTTACTATTCTTAAACTATAGAAGAAGAGAATAATGTATAAATAAATAGAAACACTAAATTAGACATTAGAGGAATAAGAGAGAGATAAAGACTTATAAAACTACTCTAAAGAAAAGAAAAGAATTAAATTAAAGTAGAGAATAAAACTAAGAATAAATGTAAGATATAATACTTCTAAAGAAACTAGATTATAGCTATTTTAATAATATAAAACTCTGTATATAATTAATCTTATTATTCTAGATCGTATAAATTAATATGGTTCTAGAGGGATTAGTAAGATGGTATTTGAATTAGTATATATCGAATTATCTTTTCTAAATTATCATTCCTTTAAAAGGTTAGAATAAGAGAGTAAATTTCAGAAATGTATAGAAAGTTATATCGAGAAATAGTTACGTATTTCTCAAAAGGCTTCGCGTAACTATTACTATTTAATTTAATACTTAACCCCTGCTCGTGTAATTAAATATGCTAAATGACTTTGTAACAAAGTGATTACTATAGTCATAAAGTTTACGAACAGGCAAAGTTATACAATGAACGAGTGCACGTAATACTTAAATCTCAAATCTGGTATGTCAACGTATCATTCTGCTATGTACCCCTCTGAAAACTACTTAAACAAACACCCCGGGTATCTTTAAAAACAAACGCCCCCCGTCCCCCNNNNGGCGAACCACGCATGTGCGTGCTCCAAGTGCGTGATGTGCTTGCACTTGAGGCAGCACAGCGGGAACTTGGCTTGTCGCCGCACCGTTGGGTCGCTCGAGAGCTCAGGTTTATCTGAGCGAGGGACCCCAACGTGCTCCAAGCACACGGCACATCGTGGGAGATGGGCACCACATCGAGGGCAGCAAAGGCCAGCGTTTTGGCCAGCTGCCATCAATGGGTTACGCCCATCGTTGGTGGTTGTCGATGTGCCGGCAGCAGCAGCAGAAGAGGGGCCACCGGTGTTGTTCAAGTCATTGGCACCGATGGCGTCGCAGTTTAGACAGCGAATGGTGACTTGTCTGGGCGGTGGCTTGATAAGACGAACTCCATCTCTGTCAACACTCATCCTTCCTGATTGCTGCACAAATTTGACTCGCAAGATGTGCTGTTGGTTACGGTGAAGCATGGCGCAGTATTCATTTCTCCACGCGTTGCAGCGAATATCGTTGATGTATCGAGGGGAGCAATGTGATAATAACAAGATAGGGGTTTGATAGTCGCCAAATTTCTCAACGTATTTGGCGCAAATATCAACAAAATCGTCGGTGATACCAGAAAGAACAATCCCTTCGATGTCTCCTTCTTTGATGGCCTCTTCCATCTGTACCTCGAGCCATTCCGTGAGCTTCTCATCGTCAAATCTGCGTAGCGCCACTCCGACTCGATCTTCCATTGGAAGTGACGCCTCATTAGCAACAGCTGCCCAGTCTCCTGTTGTGATGAACGCATAGATGCCTCGAAGGCATGGATCCTTGGAAATCTCAGGATGGCTGTCGAGGACGGTCGCCCAATCCGTCGAATCAAGCCCTGTGGTCATGTTACTCTTGAGTTTTATATCCAGCGCCATACCCAAGAATACAAGATAAGCCTTGCTGCCGTTCTTGAGCAATTCAACAGCACGCTCTGGCATTCCTTCAAATAGTGCACATGCCGCCGCATCGGTGTATCTATCGTTCTTGAGCAGTGTCTCTATGTCTTGCTGGAGATCCGTAGAATCCTTGAGCAGTCCAACTGTAGCCAAGCATAACTGTCGGTGATTCGGCTTCTTAGTATCAACCCCCTCAAAAGCTGGAATGCCAATCTTCTTGTTCATTTCACCAATCAGAGTCTCCCATTCCTCTGGCTCGGGGTTGCTTGAAGTACCAACAAGACGTGATCTGAAATTCTCGCCTTTTCAAAGTCAGCAATGCCTGAACCAGTTACCAAGTAAGAACTTACCAAGCTTATTCATCCATATTGAGTGTACGCCCATGAATCCGAGATCAAGAGGAATACTGACCATGCCGGCTCTCGTGTTGCGGAGTGCCTTGGCATCTGATTGTGAACTCATTAGTTACAAGGAAAAACATGATATTAGAATTCGAAGGAACTCACATGAAACCCAATACCATACTCTCACAAGCCACGGATCATCATCAAGTAGCAATTTGACATTCGTCTCGGGGTCAAACAAATAGCCAGCAACGGCTCGACGTACCATCATGTTATCAAATCGATCTTGGACATGCTTCGGGGCAGGAACACAACTCTGAGTTGCATAGTGGACTCGGTCATGTAGTTCTCGGCTCGTCATACTTCCGTAGGATCTGACTTCAGGCTCGGCCTTTTCCTTGCCCTTACCCTTATCAGCCTTGTCTTTAATGGCCAGGTCTGAAAGTTGTCCGGCTAGGGGCTCAGTAGTACCGAAGGCGGCAGTTTCCTCATTTTCCGAGCCACCTTGGCACAATAGATTGACGACTGGGTCTTCTCCTGAATGAATGGCTTTTTGGATTGCAGCATTTAGGTTCTTCTTCACCTCAAGATTATTGAAGCCGTTTGGTCCAAATACAGGGATATCTGATTTTGCTGCAGTGGCGTACAGTGGACCGAGCATCTTTTCGGCATCTTCTGGATCCTTGAAACGCATCAAGGTCATATAGGGCTCGTTGACTGAAAATTTGTAAGCACGTAAATAATGACTAAGAGATATAGTGAGAGACTTACGTCGGCGAGGGGCGGTCCAAGGGATCAGTTGAGTGAGCTGACCGGCACTGGCAGCAGGCATCTGCAGAATTTCGAAACTGCCATTCGCGCGCAGTCCAACGATTCGTGGGTCTAAGTCAGGAGTGCCGAGATTGAGCCAATCGAACGAGACTATGCGATCCTCTGTCTTCCGGGGATGGTTGGCATCAAACGAGGCATACTCCAGGTCAATCGACTTCTTAACCTCAAGTAGCTCTGGACTACCCTTGACATCGTCAATAGAATCAGGCTCGATATACTCTCGGTTGGTTTTAAGAACCTGTAATTGGCCCGCAGATGACAATACTCCGAGCATTCCTCGATGTTCGCGGCAGTATCGAAGTTGTTTGATGTGTACGCCTTTCTCCATTTGAATGACGTTGTCCAGCGTAAGTGCTGATCCCCAAGCTACGCCGGGTTCTTGATCGATATATTCAAGGTACATTGGAGAAGCAGTGGAACGGCTCGATGCACGTTTGTCCCAGACGACAAGCCCTGCTTGATCTAAGGACGAAGACGCGAAGTAATTGGTGTCTGCAAAGTCAATGGCCAAGTTGTTATTACATCGAGTTTGAAATTGCATCACACTTGAGTTTGGATCTATACGTGTTAGCACTTCACTCCTGATGCAAGCGATGATCAACATACCACGAAGATCGTGAATTCGTACGCTCTGGTTCTTGACACCGACGACTAGAGTTTGAGGCTGGTCCTCGAAGAAGCGGACACTTGTGATGGAAACACTTGCTTCGAGTTTCTTTCTTGGTTCGATATTCACTGTGGAATTTCCCCAGCCCAACTGCTTCGAATCCCAGTTGCCAAGACGCTGATTAATATCCCAAATTTGAAGACAAGAGTCATTTCGGATTCTGTCAAGACCGACGGCAAGTAAGCCAGTAGTGTTGAATGCAATCGACTGGCAAGGTCGTTGCAATTTAAGAGGGAGAGTGATGGAGTCGCTCGAGTCGTCATCAACACGTAGTAAGTGCACCTCTCCATGATTGGTGCCGACAGCAACAAGTCCTTGGACGGCTGGTGACCAGTCGTAGGTGAGGATGGCAGGAAGCTTGGTGTGAACGGAGCGTGGCTCATAATCAAATTTGCCTGGTTGTGCGTGGCCCGTCGCCTCGTAGACTTGGACAGTTTGGCGGTAGAGGTTCAGTACCAGGAACTCGTCCCGTGATGGATTGGGGGACCAGCGAATAATTCCTTGGTGGCTCTCCATGATTTTCCAAGGCTTGAGAGTACCAAATACAGCAGGCTTTGGTGCTGGAGTTGGCGGTAGTGGTGTTGCTGGAGTGTTGGCGGTGGTGGTGCTCGATCTAGGTTATTGTCAATTCAAGTCAACTGTCTCGATCTGGGATATCAGATATTGCTTGCGCGCACCATCATCCGCAAGCTCTAAGATCTTTTGGAGTGGGAGACGTGAAAATTATCTGATGCTGGTGCGACAAAAAATGCGCGAAGGGTTTGGAAGGTGTGTGCATTCAAAGAACTGGACGCGACTGTGGAAGGTTGATGGATGGAGGATGGTCCACGGGTAGACTTACAATTGAGCAGCTTCTTCACGACTGTTGGTCGCCATGGCGGATATCTGATAGGTTCGGCTAATATTCGGCCTTTGGAGTGGTGTTGAGAATGGTGGTGGGGTGGTGGGGAAAGAGCTTGCAGGATGAGGTTATCCCGTAGTTAAGCCGGCCTGAGGCTCCTTGCTGGCACCCTGTCAACACGTGATATGGTCCTTTTTCTGCCAGAAGGCGGTCAGGCTGCTAGAAAAAGATGTACTGAGTACAATGAGACATGACTAGCTCTGCTCTACTCTACTCTAACTACATAGAGTACCCGTCACCAAACCACGCCAAAGCCAAAAAAGAGCGGCTGAGCAGTACCACAGCACCATCGGAGCAACAAAATGCCAGGCAAGCGAAAACACGAAGAGTCGGACCCTCAGGAGACTGTCCATGAATCTCGTCAATTCCAAGTTCCAGGTAGCAGACCGAAGCCTTCCAAAAAGCCCCGCAGATTCGAGCCTCCAGCACACAAGAAGCAAGCGCATGCATCGAGCGTGAACGCAATCAAGAAACGAATTCGCGATGTTTCCCGAAGACTTGAACGCGCCGACGATCTGCCAGCAACTGTAAGAATGGATGACGAGCGGGCCCTCGAGGCGTATGTTCATGAATTGGAGGCCGCTGAGGCCGAAAAGATCCGACAGAAAATGATTGGAAAATACCACATGGTTCGGTTTTTTGGTACGTTCGTTTATTTAGTCCTTTCCATTCCATGCTAATAGTTTTCTGTAGAGCGTAAAAAGGCAGCTAGAATTTTGAAAAAGCTTCGCAAGCGATTACTGGAGACCACGTCAGAGGAGGAGGTTGAGATGCTCAAAACCAAGATGCATATCGCAGAAGTGGACTTGAATTACACGCAGTACTCGCCACTAAGTGAACGATACATCAGTTTATATCCACAGAAGAAACCAAGAACGGAGGAAG
The DNA here is from genome assembly GCA_900184765.1 of Hymenoscyphus fraxineus. Taxonomy (NCBI): domain Eukaryota; kingdom Fungi; phylum Ascomycota; class Leotiomycetes; order Helotiales; family Helotiaceae; genus Hymenoscyphus; species Hymenoscyphus fraxineus. The sequence continues at coordinate 1,839,844 of LT855409.1, forward strand.
AAGATAGCTCAGGAGATTCAGACCCACCAGCAAAACCTCCAATGTGGGCGGAAGTTGAGAAATGCATGGAAGATGGTACCCTCACTCAATTGCGAAATAGGACAAGCACCATCTTGACTCAAAAGCCAAAACCAACTGGACCCCGCTTGGTAAAGTCAAAACCGAAACCACAAACTGCCACTGTACCAGACACATCAGGACTCAATCGTCGTGAAAGAAGACGTCAGAACAGGGTACAAGATGTTGTCAGTAGAAAGAAGAACCACACTCGAGGATCTGAAAAGAATGAGCTATTTGGGGCATCTCTCAACGTCAAGAGGAACAACGACGACGACGACAATAGTGATGGTGGTTTTTTTGAAGATTGAAATCAGCAAGGTTCTTGTTGTTTTGAGTGTTCAAGGGAAGCTTCAGCGTAAAAGTTATGATATGATACCCCAAAGGATAGATTCTGTGGATTAGATGAGGTCCTGGATTTTCAATGAGAAAATCAAGACCCCACTTAACCATGGCAGCGGCTTTCTCCAGTACCATCTGAAAAAGAGCTTTCTGCTATGGGAGCAACTACAAACAAATCTATTTCCCTCCTAGTTGTTTTTATGTACTTTTCCAATTGTGCAAATGTGACGAATCAAGATAGTATGATTACAGTGTCTTGACCAACTCCAGACAAAGTGATAGTGCTAGCTTGACAGCAGTGGAATTCTTATGCCAATTTAGAGGACTTTTCAGCTGAGTGGGAGGGCTTCTGTTTTGTTTTTTCAGTTTAGCACAGGTGTTACAGCTATGGTGGACTAGTGCTAGGACACAGAGGCTACTATTTGATCATTGTTAGAGTTGACAAGAAGATTATTAACAAGTTATTGGGCTTTTTCTCTTTCCAGGAAGAAATGACAAGAGACATCTGAGCTTAGTACCCAACAACAGCGTCAGTGTTCTGGCATGATTCCTTGTAAACGTGATTGAGATACTGATGTTTCCATCAGTGTATCATTCAGGCTGCTTGTATTGGTTGTCACTAAACCCAGGAGTCTTTATAAAACTCCTGGGTTTGGAATTTAGAAGAAAGTGTGGTACGGTGGAACAATTCAATACTGGCAGTTTTGGGTGGCTGGCTCAGTCATGAGATGCCATTGCTTTTCAAAGTCTCCTGACACAGGAATACCTCTAGTAAAATGTTAGTATGTCTACTTACAGATGGATGCTTGATCTGAAAGGCGTTGTTTTTGAGTGCAGGAATTTTACACAGTTTCTGCAATCTTGACGGGTTTGATTCCTTGTCAAAGGAGCTTAACAGTCAAGAAACTTAGAGTGGAAAGTTTCAATCCATTGCTCAATATATGTGAGAAATTGCTGACAGTGAATAGTTTCCATTCATTCATGCAATTGGATGGAATGTCCCGGGCGGCCCACGTGACAGCTGACTACCTCACCCGACGGTCGGTCTAGGTCCATAGGTTATTGCGCTCTCCTAATCTAGATTTGTCTACCTGCATACTTCCATCAAAAGAACAGCCAGCTGATTTTATATCACCACCACGCCCGCTGAGTCTTCAGAGTAAATATCAAATTATTTGTCTCTTAGTACCCAGATCCTCATGCAGTAGCTGAGCATTGATACAGACAATACTCATTGACGAGAGGGTTAGACTACCTGGTTGTCACAATGGAGGAAAAATCGCCACTACCTGGAAAGGTCCAACTACAATCTATGGACGATTTCATGAGGGAGGGAGATGAGAGGGAAGCTGCTTTACTTGGAAGTCAACCCAAAGCTCAACCAGCACCGACCAAGAAGCCAAAGAGATTCATTGATCAAGAGATTCTCGACGAGGAAGCAATTGCGGTCAAAGATATGGGTGACACGAATTGGATCGGAAAATTAAATGGTAGGATATTTTCGAGAGACGCAGATGAATTTTGAAAGACTGACACTAATCTCATGACGTAGAATATCGAAGTGTTCACCCAGCGGCGACAGGAACAGGCTTGACTTACACCGAACACACATTACCAGGGAATCCACCACGCTTCTCATGCGCCGTGGAAATTCGTGAGACGCCTATAAAATTTGGAGGAAACTCGAATGTCATATCTTTCGCAAACAAAAAAGCCGCCAAACACTACGCCTCCAAACGAGCCATCGACTGGTTGGTGGGAAACGGCTTCATGCCCAGTTACGCATCATTAAAATTCCCCAAAGCTTCTCAGCCACAACCCAAGCAAACTGCCAAAGCGCCCAAACCCCAACCACCACCACCACCGCCACAACAACAACAATCTGCAGCTGCACCTTCCACGCCCAACAAAATCAAATATACGAGCCAGGTTCCGGATCTTTGCAATCGGCTCGGATTTGATGTTCCAAGATACGAGCTCACCAAAGTCGTCGAGAATGCTGCATTGTGGGATGGTTACGCGCATTTCGCCGGGGACCCCCGGATCGATGGTCCGGTTGGGATGGTAAAGGGTGTTTTCGGACAGAAAAACGCAAAGGAAGCAATCGCACAGGAACTTGTCAGTTTCCTCAAATCGATAGAGAAACATAGGATGGAGCAGCAAGAGGCCGAAGAGAAGAAAAGAAAGAGAGAATCAATGGATTCCGTCCACGAGGATTTGGCAGTGTTGGCCGCAAAGGCCGCAAAAACCGACAATAAGTCGCATGCCACGGAGAGTTTTGAATAGCAAGGGGGGAAGTTAGGTCAATGTAATGTGAGTGAGATTGGATATGGAAGTCGATGTATGGGTACGGATACTAGGCAAAGAGCTATGTATGCATGAGACGAAGCTCTTAGAAAGAAATGAGATTCTCCTCTTATTACCAGTCCCATTTCTTTGACTTTTCAGGTTTATGTTGATGTGCTTACAGTTGGATCACGTCTCATGTTAGAATACGCTAGATTGATGTACTGTATGCACAATTTTGGATTTATTTGTATGTAGCTACTATGGGTTTGCTACGCCTTCTGTGCTAGGAGGATTATGATCGCCAGCACCTCTTCCACGGCCTCGCCCACCTCTACCTCTACCTTTACCCCTACCTCTCTCACGATGACCTCTACTCTTCGGCAGATGTCCCTTTCCGAAAGGCGCTTTTCGATTCTTCAACCCCTCAGGCAGATCCTGGAGCCTCTCACCATCCTGCCAAAGAACACCACATTCTGCCTCCCTTCGTCCAACAACCTTCTTCCAGTACTTGGTACTCAGCACACCATTCTCATCTCCCTCCGTCAAAACAACCCCATTCTCACTAATCCACCACAGCGTCTTTCCATCCTCTAGAGATTTCTTGATATCAATGTAGATCAACAACTCGGCATCTCCTCTCATCCCACTGATCACTTTTACCTCGTCATCCGGAAGACCGGTACTAAAATGAATGTGCGTCCTACCCATTTTCTTCAAGCCGCCAGATTCCAGAATTGCTTGATAGAATGCAAAATAAGTACCGTGAATGACTATCTCAGGTATATTTTCGGACGTGAGGGTGATGGGTTTTAGAAGAGCCTCGGAATTGATTGCAATACTGTGACCTTGATTGGCGCGGATTACCCAATCGCTGGGTTCGGTGGAGGTTGCTTCCGGTGGAGGAGAGAGCGTTGGGTTGGGTTTCATGGAGAAGCGGTTTTTGGCATTGTCGTTTACTGCTGTGAGGATCTCTGGGAAAGTCACTTGGAGGGATTTCAGGCGGGACCATGTGAGCTAGCTGGTTTGTTAGTGAAATTTGTGTTTGGAGATATGAAAATTAGGAAGCATCGATGGAATTCGGAATGGTCATGTAAATATCACGAGACCAAACCATATATAAAATCCACCCGCTGGTTGAACGCCAGCAGTGAGAGCCGGATGGGATTTGATATAAAATAAAATAAGTGTGGTAGGTCAAAAAGAACATAAGAACTCACCACTTGGTCCAATCTAGCAAACCCCTCATTATCCAACTTCACACCGGCCTCTTCAGCATGATGACGCAGAAGCTTGGACAGAGCCTTCGAAACTTCCATCTCACGGTTCATCCTTCCCCCACCACCTCTCCCACCCCTCCCTCTTCCACGACCGGTTCCTCGTGGGGCACGCCCACCACGTGCGTTCGCATGGAATCGCTCGTCCACGTCCATCCCTTCTGGGAAACCACCGGTATCTTCTGCGACTCCGGAGGCCATGTTTCGTGGCTGAAAGTGCGTTTGGCAGGTGGCTTTTGATGCACTTCGCAATTGTGGGCTCGTAAAGAGGCGCTTCAGCATAGCGTACCCCGACCGGGTGGGGTGGATTGTTTGGGTTCTTCTGGATCACAGATTCGTGGGCGTCGAAAACCTTATCCCTTATCCTTTGGCTTTGGAAGCCTTTGAAGCTTATGTAAGGGGAGCGATCTGAGTCGGTCGATTGCTGGCGCTTGGCCTACACTTGACGTCAGAAACTTATTATCCTAACTATCTAGGACAGTGAATTGTTTCTGAGCAGTGGTTATTTGGAAAAATCGAAAAAGTTTGGTCGATATCCCTCCAAGTAGGTGAGTTTCATACCTAAATATGGATCATAAGGGAAGAAACAATTATTTACTGACGCTTTGGGTAAGCCTTGAGTCACGCCGGACCTTTCCTTCCAAAAACATGACTTAAATCAATTCGCTAAACCCTGCATCCCAAATCCGAGCCTCGATAACTTTGACAGGATCAGGGTCCAACTTGAAGGCGCCTTCTTCGTCTGATGTCATGCATTGCTACTGGCCCTGAAGTCCAGACTTGGGTGTTGTAAGGCTTGATCTGCTCGCCCGTTTCACACGACGTACTCGTAACTGAGTCTGTCCGGTTTGCCGTACTCCAAGTTGCTTCTGGGCAATGGCGAGAGGTATACTTGGAGGTGCCCATTTTTTAGTTTACAATCGCTGCCAGCTAAAATGAATTATTACAATGCCGCAATGCGACACTTTTGGTCCTTGTCGCTTTCATCCATTTCTCGATAGGCGGGTGTTCGACGGCATCCCACTTGTAAACAGTCAACATGCAAGGATCTGACTCAAGTGATGATAGGAAACCTGTTTATACAGAGAAGAAGAAAACCTGTTAAAAGAGCAAAAGGCAAATGTCAACACGCGGTAACGAGTTAGGTTCTGATAAAAAGTCTTGTGTTCCCAAAAATCGCGAGATATCAAGGATCTAGTGAACCCAAAGGAATATATTACATCAGCAGTTGTTGGACCAAACTCATAAAACATTCATATATTCATCTTTTGGTTACGAATCTCAAGTTGTTCTACACAAGGAAGACGAGAAGAAAAGACTGTTAAAAAAAAAACATAAGTCAAAATGGCCACCGACAACCTCCCGTATGAAATCAAGCGAATGATTTTCGACCATCTTAACCTACCAATCATAAAAGTCCTCCGTTTGGTTTCCAAGTCCTGGTCAACAGTGGGAATAGAATTCCTCTTTACCGCTAGTTACCATGTTCGCTCATTCACAAAAGATATTCTCCGACTCATCGAAATCAGCCAAAGTCCAAACGTCTCCCACCAATTCGCTAAATCCACAAAAGAAATCACCTTTCAAATCACGGACTGGCTTCCGGAAAAACTACACGATGAAATTGGTCGTCGGTACTCGACATCGAGATTTCTGGCTTTAATAGGATATAATGGACATGTAACCACGGTCGAGGGACGGGGAGCTTATGAGGAGCTCTACGCAGTTGTAGCCGAACAAGCGGAATTCAAGGCCAAATGGTTTGACGAGAAACGATTGTTACTTGGAACAGCTTTAAAAGCAGTGCCACTCGTCAATAGCATCAAGATAGTATACGAGAATCCATTCCAAAATGAGATTTTAAGGGATCTATGGGAAAGACACGCAAACGACCTCGTATCTATAGACCTCTCCAAACGCTCTCAAATTCAAGACCTCCTCGAAACAACCGCCGGAGCAGGGCTCTCGATTACTCATTTCGAACACCATTGTCTACCTTCAGATATTCTCACATCAACTACTCTCAACTCAATCTCCCCCCACCTCAACAACTTCCACACCCTCCGTCTAAACTTCAAAGACCTGCCCTCACCCACCTCACTCACCCACCTCAAAACCATCCTCTCCCAAACCCCCAACCTCACAACTCTAACCCTCACCTTC
>LT855409.1:1846311-1860572 GCA_900184765.1 Hymenoscyphus fraxineus
GTTCGTGTTTGTTTAGCTTGGAAAATGATAGATTGGGTTACGGTGTTTGGGAGTGGAGTTGGAGCCTTTGATACCTATTTACCGGACTGTTAGTCTATTATAGACCTCATTAGACTCGAAGATTCTAGCATGTAATCAAATACCAGAAGCATAAACTTCGGATAAAGTTACCTTCTATAAAAGGTATAATCAAATAGGCAACAACAACTCAGGGAAACACTTCATAGGAAAAACATGCAAGATCTCACAGTACAAATCCGCATAAATACCTTTACTACATACATAAAATATCCCAACCAAATTTCGGATTTCCAAAGCATAACTTATCAAAGCTCCATTCCAACCTAGGTACAATACCTTCAAATAAGATTCGATCCCTCGAATACAAATCCCCTCCCCTCAACCACAAACTTTCCACTTGCCTCGCTCCCCCTATATATCTTCACAAGCGAGTCAGTCCTGAACAGCCATCACAGAACCATGAAACTACAATCTTCTCCCCTTTTAAAAGCCCAAAGTTATCTATCGGAGTATCTCTATCTTCACTTTAAGAACCACCACTACATTCACATACTGTACCACTCACTCCCTCTTAGAGTCTTAATCTCAGCATACATCACATCAGTAATCACGTACTCTTACTGTAGCACCCTTGGAGTACGCAAGTGGTGAAATGGATGAACGAATCAACCAATAAGCGAGAACCCTAGCCCCCGCCCCCCCCTTTTTTGTTTACAAAGGTTGTAGGTCTAATAATATAATTGTATCACCTCATCAGTACCCGTCAAAATAGCAATTCCATTCGCGTACACATAGGCTTTAGGAGGCGTCACAGAATCTTTAGTCATCACTGACCCTTTGAAGTGTATCAAAAAACAGAAGAGAAATTATTTATAAACTAAAAAAAAGAAGTATGTACTGTATGCTTGAACATCCACCCTGTAAAAAAAACGCCTCCTTCAATAGCACCAATCCACACCAATCCGCACACTCTTTTCCCCCCTCCCTCTCTCATCCCAAAGCTTTCAAGTAAAGTTTGCCAACCAACCCCTTCAATATCCTTGAATACCTGCACCCCAGCAAGAGACGCAACAAAAAGAGCCCCTATATGTCTACCCAAAGAATGGTAGTAGAGCAGTAACTAATATATATAAACATGGCTGAACAGAACAAATGGAACGCGTTGGCGGCAAAGTAACAAGAATGAAAAAAAAAAAGAATCCACGCCCGTGTAAAAGAAAGGAGAGTATCTTGAAAAAGGCAGTATTCATCATCGAAGCTCTCGACATTCAGGATCGAAACCGCTCCTTTTGCCGTTAATCTATTCCATCATATCCATCCCTCTTCTTTTCCTCTCACCCGCACACTGCTCCCCCATGTGCTGCTGAAAACAATCAAACCAGTGTAAAAAAAATCCATATTTCCCTTTTATTTATTCGCATGCCTGCGTCTCGGCGCCATGTTTTGAGGGGATGGTTGGGGGTATCTCGAAAATGCTCCTTTTTCCAGTAAGTACCGTGTGTAGCAAAAATCGAGCCGTACACAAAAATAAAAGACAAAAGACAATTCCTGTGTCAATCCCCCAGATTGACATTTTCCCAAACTCCAATAATGTGATTTTGTTGTTACAAGTGTAGTATTCTGCATCCTTTAATTCATTGATATTGACCGACAATGGATGAGTCATTGGTGCTTGATGGTCGCAGACGTCGATTGATAATAAGACTGTTGGCTCTCCCAACGCCAAACCCCGATTTTCGCTGCTCCGCTAATCTACTGATAGGGCCATTCAATTCCGCCGCTGGTCGATCAAGGTATTTTCGGCTAGCTGGGGTGGCTGCTGGAGTTGGTGTAGGATTTGTGAGACTTGATGTTGCTATATGTCTTCTAACGGGCAGGCAAGATTGAACGGTTGGTGCCCTCTCTGGCGGGGGGTCCTGCTGAGCAGGTTCTCTTGGTGGAAGGTTTTTGAAGCGACCCATGTCCGTGAAAGCTCTCGAAGGGGCGCGAATTCGGATATCCTCCTTCTCCTCTGGTTCCTCGGTATGTCCTCGGCGATTTCGGATAACTAACAAAGAGCTCCGTCGTCCAGCCATGTTGGCTTGAGTTGGAGTTCCACTTTCCGATGGAGTGTATCTTGGACTTGGGAGAGCAGGCATGTTGAGAAGGGTACTCCTCCTAGCCTCCAGGGAACTGAGAGCTCTCGGACTGGCCTTTACTCTCGCCAGATTTGTGTTAATCGGTGGAAGGACGGGTTGCTCGACACTAGGAATTACTGTATCCGCATCTCGACTTCCCGGCCTCAGGGTAATTTGAGAAGAAGCCTCAAGCTTCCCGTCACACAAAGCCAAACACAACTCTGTTAAGCCACGGCACATGCTGTCTACCTTTCGTCGTACTTGGCGATCTGAGACATTGGACATTGGGCGATCTATCGTTGACTGGGCACTTGAAATTGGACCTGGCTGACCAGATGTGCCCATCATTGCAGCAATGGTCAGAGCATCAGCTGCTGTGGCCTCCAAAGCGCTGTAAATTTCCGGTGAAAGCAGGGGTTTCGATTTGGCAAGTGCAGAGTGTAACAATGGGTGCAATTCAGGAGGCTCTGTGTCCTTGCCATCGATTGGTGATACGCTGTTACCACGAGCTCGTTGTTTTGGAGAAGTGGACATTGTAGTAACTGTAGTTGTTGCTGTTGGCGGTCTGTCGTTGGACACACGAGACATAGCAGCACCAGATGTAGCTGGAAGTTTTCGTGTGAGCTCGAGTCGGTTTATGCGTGATTTGAGGTCTTCCAATTCGTCCCAGACCGTTGATGGTGCTGTGGTAGACACGCTTGACTCAGTACCTTCGGCCGTACGACCTGTCTCAGTCGCATGTGTTTCTTGCGTGTCTGTCACACGTGAAACGAGTGGTGAGGTACTCTGGTTACGATGCGCGGCATATGATAAATTCGATTGGCGGTATGTGGGTTGACGTGATGGTAGTACTGAAGCGGGGTCGGGGTACGATCCTCTCCGTCCTTGAAATGCCGGTGATTCTGGAGACAGAGACATCTCTCTAGATGTTGGAGCCCGTGGTGTGGTTGGGCTGGAACGGATGTATGATCCATGGAATCGACTCTTGTTGATGTCGTCTAGTGCGGAAGGGGGCATACGATCCCTGTCTGACCTCTCAGAAGGGCGATATGTAAGAACTTGTCCAACTCTTCCATTTCCGCTTGGTCGTTCTTCAGTAGAGCGAGAGACAGTCGACTCTTGGTCGGATGTGTTGCGGCGAGATAGTGAGGGCTGGTATAGATGGTTAGGTGGCATCAGTGATGCACGTTGGCCAATTCGGGAGGGCTGAGTGAGATGTTAGCAAAGTTTCTTGCTGGTACATTCATAGTGGATGAATTGAAAAATGGGACTCCAATCGAGGCCATCCTGTATCGCTTACCCTTCTGCTGTCCAGCCGAGTCAATGCTTCTCGGCGTCCATTGACTTCTCTTGGTGATTCCTCCTCCTCCTGCTCACGAGCGGCTCTCAAAAACATGTCGCTGTCGTCGCTGGCAAGTGTATCTGATGGATCGGAAATCCGTCGTGGAAGTCTGTATCCTTCCAGCGCTCTCAGCGCACCTTCGGCATCTTGTGAGGATCGGCGCAAAGCCATTTCCGAACTTTTGCGCGAAGATGGTTTGAAGCCGCGGATGGGCTTGATCAGGGGTCGTGATCCGGCGCTGTCGAAGGACCTCGCAGATGTTGGCTGGGCAGGGCTCGGTGGTGGTTGCGATTTAGAGGTCAGGGGGTTTGGTGAAGGAGTGATTTGTTGTGATTGAACCCAATCGTCGGTGGTAGAAGTAGTGTCAATCTCCAGCTTGTAGGAACCTTGCGTGAGCATCGCTGGTGGCGGACCTCTCTCTAGACCATTATTCCTGCGATGAGACGACCGTGCTTGTTTCGTAGATGGTTTGGCTTTGCTTGTGGTGCTGCCAGGAAGGACCTGGCTGGCCGACGCAAAAGCGGGTTTGGCGGCGGTCGCGATTTGCGACAGGGAAGCAGAGCGCTGAAGTTGCAATGCGTCAGGGGGGGCGATCTTCGTTCGTTCGGCGTGGGTTGAGTGCGTTCGAAGATGCGGATGGGGACGAGGACGAGAGGGGTGGAGGTGTTGGTTTTGGTTTTGGTGGAGGTTTTGGTGTTGGTGTTGAGTCTGGTTGGTACAGGTATTGGGGTTGGTGCGGTCGTCGTTGTAGTCGTGGCCGGCTGGTAGAGGTGATGGTGCTGCTAGTTGAGGCAACACCAGCAAATCGCTAGATTTAGGTGGTGTGGTGGTCGCTGACTGGCTCTGGCGCGGGCTCTGGCTTTTGCTTTGGCTCGAATCAGACCGGCAACGCTCCTCATCCTGCACTTGTGGCTGTGCCTGTACCTGTACCTGTATTTGGGTCTGTGTCTGAGCCGGATTTTGAGTCTGAGTCGGATCTTGAGTCTGCGGCAATAGGGTACCGGTACCAGTAAGGGGAGGATTCCGACTATTGGGATGATTCGCAGCTGGATGATTCGCAGCTGGAGGCGCAAGAAGGAGTGGATTCACGGGGTTTGGCAGTCTGTGCAGCAATCGCACTCTCTCGTCACTTTCCTCGTCGACCTCGACCAGCTTGAAATCCTGAGGGCGATAAGTTGGCAGACAAGACACTCGCTCCGGCGGCTCCATGGCATCTGTCTCGTCCTCCTTCTCCCTCTCTCTCCCCCCCCCTCTCTCTCCCTCAACCTGAATCTCTACCTCGATCATTGTAGCGTACGCGTACGAACTCCCGTGGGCAGGTGCGGTGGTACGTCGACGACAGGATCATCCAATATCGGTACGGAATACTTTACCAACGACTTCAGTTGAACTCAGAACTCAGAACTCAGAACTTCGAAACCAGAACTCTGAACTCAGGACTCACTACCACCACCAGTCGAGCGGGGAAGTCTGGGCAATATATCCCAGAGCTGTACGGAGGTACGAGTACAGTACAGAGAACGGAGTGTTAGGCATTCACCGATCTTCGTCCATTTCAAAAACATATTACCATAGCGCAAGTGCGTGTCCAGGAATTAGACTAGCAATTGCCTAGCATCCCTCCCGCAATGAAAGAACCCGCATGCCATCCAAATGCACCACTAGAGTGCAGACTTCACACTTCGGCTCAACACACCAACAAACCCTAAGCACGGGGCCACCAGCGCTATCGGATTGATACTTCGTACAATGGTTCCTACTACCTACAGCGGTTAGTCTGTGCTGGAAACAACAGACAAATCTCTCTTTTTTTCAAGCAGAACCGTTGCTGTAATTTCCACTTTGCAGGCACTATTCTATCAATATCTTCACGATTTATGGGGATATCCCTATACTTTTCCCATACTTGCACAAACTCTCTCAACATAAGGTGAGACCTTCGGAGACTCGACGTTATCTTTAGAGTCTACGGGTGGGGCAAAGCAAACAGAGAAAGCGGCTAAAGATCCGCGCCAGTCAGTTCATCAGTCCCCTTGAAACATACCAAAAGTTATTACTTTCCAGTTCTGCCATCTTTGGAAGATCCGGATTCGTATATGGACTCTCCCCGACTTCTCAAGTCTCTATATGCTCAAGGATGATGGTTGAAAGCAGAGCCGTTATTCTAGTCAACATATCTGCCGACAGCTTTGTATTTGCTGCTCTTTATTTCTTAATTTCGAACAACCCGAAGAGCATATCGAGGTAGCCACTGGTTAACAATAGCATTGTTCATCATATGTTTACACACACGACTGTGAGTAACTCTTTCCAGCCTCTTTCTCGTCAGTATATAATTCCAACCTCGTTTAAGACGCCCCCTGTTCTATGCTTCCAATGAACAACATCCCTCCCACTCTTCGGAAGATTCTGCAATAATAGAAACATATTATTACGAAAATCCGGGATCGGCGCAAAGCAAAAGCGTTTCAGGTTTCGAACATTTTTCCGCAATGGGCTTGCTTTTCCACCAGCCGACATCTCTGGGATCTCAGAGTGAGAAAGGGGGCAGAGCTGACTGCGGTTCCCATTGGAGGAGACGACCCCGCCGCTATGGTCCCTGTCACCATTGGTTTCTCTGTGTAAAATTGACCCCTGCCTGCGTAACCACTCGAACCACTTTCTCCGCAAGCCACATTGTTATTTGATATGAGGTCTAGTTGAGTGAACGACGCATTCATTCTTTCACTGATAGATGAATCTCAGAGCTTACTTATAAAGCTGATATGGGTTTCTAGGCTCGTTCTATACGGGGTGAAGTGGATTTGATTTGTCTGTGTTCGGTAATTTGACCCACTGAATACCAAGATATCTACTGGTTGTTTTGGGATGTGATATGCAAAAAGAAATGTGCATGTGGGCTGATGCTGTACACCTATGCATACAATTTCCTATCGAACCCAGGAAAGACATTTTGCTCCTGATGGAGAATTGGTCGCGGTTCAGGCGCAATTTTCGTAAAGTAATCTAGAGTGAGTGTGTGTAATACTTCGTGGGTATCAAAAGCTGCCATGAAATATGTTTACTTGTACAACAGCTGTTTTCGGTAGTAGTTCTTGGGGTCCACTTCGCATATTAGAACCTCCCTTTGTAGGCAGCGATGCGGAGAACCTTGTGCGGAAAATAGGATCTATCTCTAATCATAGCGCTCATTCTATATTCTAGACATTCGCATGTTCCAAGTTGTAGAAACAATCTACAATAGTCAAGTATATCATAAATATCCAACTTCCTTCTTCGTACTTTGGATATTAAGCTTCATGTCGGGTTCGATTCCTGACAACAAGCTCCTGGTGACAAGCACCTCCCCTGGGTACAATAAGGAAAGTTGACCGAGTCTGTTATCACCTGAGGCTGAAACTAATTACATCTGTCCTCTTTCGTACATGTACCAACTTCGTAACCAACCCTATGCTTGATATTAAGCTTCATGGTATTTCAAGTCCTCCCACTTCTGAACTATCATATGGCTTTGATCCCAACATATCCAGCACAAAGAAGTTGCCCCTTATTGTAATTTGGTGATGATTTATACCTAATGTTTTAAATGCTCCATTTACGACCAGATGTTTTCGTGTCTTAATTAATTCTCGCACTCACCTGTTCTCCTTCACGCACGCGAGATTCGGCAAATGCTCACGTGTGTATGAATAGCCGAGCTCTCCACTTGACTGTTGCACTTTGACAGTGGACTTGAGCGGAATTTGGGTTGGATTCTTATCTGATTCAGTCGGGTATGTTGGTTTTGTGTCTCAATACGGTTGGCTGCGAAAGTGTAATAATTAACTAGTCCGTGTATCTTAGAGTTGAAGAATTGTATAAAGTTGCCCTTCATGTGATCCAAACAGGGACTGCAAAGATTTCTATCGAAATCTTGAAATTGATTACTGCAAGTGCATAAATACTCAGGAATAGAGACAGAGATAAGGGATATCGATATCCAGGCTATGATGACGCCTTACCTCCAGACCACGTTGCGACTACCAAATGATACCGATTGGAGCGATCTTGAAAAGGAGCTAGATGACTTGTTTACCTTGCCCACTCCCAAGGTCACGATGTTGTAGCGCTAATTCGACTCGCAGATGATCACATCCATCACACGCAACATGGATAACCATCCACACTTTTCCAAAAGCCATGCACCTAGGGTCTTTTCTGCCTTATCGGAAGTGTTTCCTGGGCTGGTAGCGGATGATCGTACGGGACATACCTAGCTTGGATGTCTTGAAATCACAGTCCATTGCAACATGTGGAAGCTATCTTGGTAGCAGTGTGACTCGTTTTCCCTCTGCGGAGACTCAAGAGAACCTTGAAAAACAGCAACTTGTCCCGCACTTTTTTTTTGCTCTAGCTGGATTCAGCGGGCGTCCCGGCTTCGGAGAGGCTATTTTACTATTGAGTTTAGGGTTTCTGCTGGTTTCTAGGGACATCCCCCGCGTACCACGGCTACCCCGCTGTCGTGTCAGTGTGAGTGCGGGGATATAGGTCCCCTTTCACCAATCGTAGTTAGGTAGACTGAGCGATGTGGGCTTCGAGCGGGTGTTAGGCGTCAAAGAAAGGAGAAAGCCATCAAATACCGAAGAAGTTGTCTGTGTCTGTGTCAGTAGCTTTAGTGTTCGTGGAGGTAGTGGCGTGCTGTGGCCCTTGCAGCAGCAGTAGAAAAAGGAAAAATGATGAGTCTGACATTCTGTACAAGTACATAATATCTGGATGCTGGCGCCGAGTAGTCGTAGAGTTGAAAGTTTCCCCTACTTCTCTCGCCTCAATCTTTCATTGTCTTATCATTTCGTGGGCGTGTGATTCACCTCTCTTCGACCCAGGTTGTTTCTCATCCCCCGGCCAATGGCCACGAGCTCCACTCGTAGTGAGACAAAAACAGCTCAGTACCAGTACCAGTAGCAGTACAGTACCAGTACAGCGACTCCGCTATCGATAAGCAGATAAAGAATCCGAGCGATAACAATACGACGCCAACCCTCTGTACCGCATCGCTCCACCTTTTGTATTGGGACTTGACTCTTGTCGCAGATAATGGTTGCAGTTGCAGTTGCAGTTGCAGTTACAGTTACACTGGTGTGAGGGCCAGTTTTGTGTGAGGGGAACCACAGCTTCTTTCTACTTCCACGTAGGAGTATCCCATCGGCGATATATTCACTGAGGTGACCCAACCGTCGGCTTTGCTGTTCTGGCTCATATTGACCTACTCACACATCCGCTGACGAGAGATATCACATATCACGAGCTGTTCCGGCCAACAAGTCCCCCATCCCCCTTCACCCGATCATCGTGAGAGCCCTCTCTTCTTTTTGAAACTACTGCTGCCACGACTGCCTGTGGCTGTGGCTGTGCCTGTAGATGCCCAGCGACACGTACAAGTCTTTCAGTTTCGTCTGATCTGGATCGGTTCTGCGTTGCATTTTAAGGTTACCGGAAGTTACCTACTGTACTTGCAAGAACACTCCGGGGCAAAATACTGGTACCCCGCGCAGTCTCGGATTCTTTTCATCTGACAAACTGCGAAGTTGCGAACTACTGCTTCATGTACGCGTCGCAATTTCTCTTTCTCCCTCTGCTCCGCATCTATTCAGCCATTAACACCCTCCTGACTACAGCGGTGACGATGGCGAACACTCTGTCGGACGGGGCAACTCCACTCCCGAACCTCGCAATGTCCGTCGAACATTCCGACGCCATCGCGATTGAGCAACCGAGCAGACGAAGGGGAAAGGCAAAGATACTGAAGAGTCTGCAACGAATTTCATCCTCTCCTGCGCTCGCCCAATGGGGCTCAAAGCGAACGAGGAACAGTCCCTATGGCGGAAGAGCAGCTGTCTCAAGCATGAGTTTGGCTTCGGCGAGCTCTCCACGAAGTTATGACATTTCTTACCAATCCCAGTCAACCATGGCTGGTTATTCTACTGCCCCCACTACCCCGGGTCTCGATTCTCCGTTTCTGAACAATTCCAATGGCAGTTTTCCGGGTCGCAAGCGGGAACAAGGATCTCCCAGTACAAGCACTCCTACAAGTCCATTCTCAGGCTTGAGTCCACGACTTATGGCATCTTGCCCCGAAGAATCAGCCTTTCCCGAGGTAATTGAGGATTACTTTACTCTCGCAAAGACTACACGACAGCGAGTAAGACGAATAAACTTTGATTTTTGGGGGGAGATGCCACACGAAATGAGATTGGCTATTCTCGGGTATCTCCTGCCAAAGGAATTGGTACGAGCTTCGATTGTGAGCAAGGAGTTTTATAGAGCATGCTTCGATGGCCAACTTTGGACATGTTTTGATGCCTCGGAATTCTACAAAGATATCCCCGCGGAATCACTATCTAAAATAATTGTCGCTGCCGGACCATTCGTAAAGGACCTGAACTTGAGAGGTTGCGTCCAAGTTGAGCATTACAAACGAGCCGAAATGGTGGTGAAGGCTTGCAAGAATCTCATAAATGCGACTCTTGAAGGCTGCCGGAACTTTCAGCGTTCAACACTTCATAGCCTCTTGAAAAGCAATGAGCGACTTGCACACTTGAACCTTACCGGCCTAACAGCAGTTACCAACGGGACCTGTAAGATCATTGCACAATCGTGCCCATCGCTGGAGATGTTCAATGTATCTTGGTGTACACATATGGACGCTCGAGGCATTAGAGCCGTTGTTGTGGGATGCCCCAAGTTAAAGGACCTCCGGGCAGGTGAAGTAAGAGGCTTCAACAACCTTGACCTGGCTCAAAACATCTTTGAAACAAACGGCTTGCGGAAATTGGTACTCAGCGGATGTACTGATTTGTCTGACATAGCACTTCGGACTATGATCGTTGGCGATGATCCAGAAATCGATATTCTCACT
Source organism: Hymenoscyphus fraxineus (assembly GCA_900184765.1). Classification (NCBI taxonomy): domain Eukaryota; kingdom Fungi; phylum Ascomycota; class Leotiomycetes; order Helotiales; family Helotiaceae; genus Hymenoscyphus; species Hymenoscyphus fraxineus. The sequence goes on from LT855409.1 coordinate 1,856,687, forward strand.
GATCTTCCTCTTGTACCGGCAAGGAGATTACGACATCTTGATCTCAGTCGATGTAACCGATTAACCAGTGTAGGGGTAAAGACACTGGCTCACTTAGTACCGGATTTGGAAGGTCTTCAGTTAAATGGGTGCACTGCATTAACTGACAATGCACTTATGGATATTGTAAAGACGACACCGCGACTCACTCACCTTGAACTTGAAGATCTATCCGAACTTACAAACATCTTCCTATCCGAACATCTCGCTAAAGCCCCCTGCGCTCCTAGAATGAAGCACCTCTCCGTCAGCTATTGTGAGAATCTTGGTGACACTGGAATGCTATCTGTCATTCGTGCTTGTACCAGCCTTAGCACGGTTGAAATGGACAATACCAAAATTAGTGATCTCGTTCTAGCAGAAGCAGCATCTATGATCCGAACCCGGGCCTCACGGACTACCAATTCTCGCTCTCGACCTCAAGTTGGCCTCAGTATGGACGTCTTCGACTGTCAGAATGTCACTTGGACTGGGATCCGCGAAGTTCTCTCTCGCAATTCCGAAGTCAGCAAGCCTACTGGCACACAGAACGAGGCTACTTATCCAACTCAGATCATTTCGATGAAATGTTTCCATGTTTGGCAGCAGACAGTTGATGAACACAAGAGAAGGGTTCTGAAAGGCGATCTTCCTGCTGCTGCGAGATTGGAAAGGAAGTGGGCAGAGTATATGATGGCGAATGAGGAAGCTGGTGCTGGCGGTGCGGGTGCTCGGAGGAGACGACGGAGAGCTAGAGAAGCTCAGATGCTCCATGCTGACGAGGAAGAGGGCGGTCTTGGTATGGGCGGTATCGGAAGACGGCGGAGAGCTAGGAGTAGTGGATGTGCTATTATGTGAGGTGGCTTTTTTATGAGGTGGGGTTTGATGGCCGAGGGGTGATATGATTTTATGGTCTTTTTGGATGGCATTTGCTACAGTACTTTTGTATTTTGCTGCTGGGTTTTTGCTAAATGCTGGGTTGCTGGGGTATGGGATGCACATGATGGCGTTTATGGGGCATCCATATGGACTGACTACTTGGGACCACGGGCTATTGGTGATAAGGGATGGATATTCTGCGATGCCACTTGGCCTTCTCTTGTCTTTGATTGATAGCGTATTTTGACTTTGCAGCGTCTTCGGTGCTTATATTGGTGTCTTTCTGTCTACCTTTATGGTTTGGTTTTTTTTTTTCGTCTTTGGAGCGGGACTTTGGGCGCATTGAATGGTTTGGTATGGGTTTTGTCACTTTTGGGATGGGATGGGATGGGATATAGATTCTTCTCTCTGTCTCTCTTCTCTTCTTTTTATGAGATGAGGTGAAGTGAGGTAAGGTTGTCTGAATACGGAAATCAATCGGTTAATTGATTATTAATTGATTAATTACCTTTTTATAACATAAACTCTCTCTTTTTGTGCTTTGTGTTGTGGATCTTGTGGATATTGAGTACTACCTTTTTGTATTGTCGTAAGTTTGGTAGTTGTCGCTATTGGAGGACATATTCTAAGCCGTGTGGGATTATGGATTTTGTGATCTTTTGTGGATCTGAATTTTGAAGGCACGAGGGTTGGAATTTGTGGTGAAGATTGAGGCTTTGGGTATCTAGAGTGTTTGGGGAGAAGGTGAGGTGTATATAGTTTTGATGGTTGTTTGGTTCGTTTCATGTTTTTGTTTAGGCGGCGGGGGTCTTATTGGGGGTTTAAGAAGGGATTTTATTTTTGTGGTCATTCTTATGCTCTGGCTAGACTGGGCTAGGTTTCGAGGGGAGTAACTAGTACTAGTATGTAGGTAGGTACTAGATAGGGATTCAATTGTGATTTGCGAATGGGATGTTAGGATGTGTATATATCCTATCTTCTTATTCATCTACTCTATGTACCTAGTTAGGTAAGTACGATTGGAATGGTAGAAAAACATAGGCTGCTTTGGAATTGTAGGTAAGGAGTATTTACTTTATTCAATCTAAGAACAATATTTATACATTACTTTTCAATAAAGCTGGAGGTGAGGTTATATCCCGTAGAGGTCCCGCAGCTTTTCCATTGATCCACCTTACTCGTAAGTCGCTCCTTCCTTCTCAACACCGCACCTTCTTCCTCAACCAGAAACCCCCACAACCTCTCAAACCACCAAATATCCAATCAAGCAAACCACCCCCAACAATTATTACACAACCAGCTCGGTTGGCCTAGTGGTACGGCGCTTCTCCCACACCAAGAGATGGATCCTTCCAATCCGGCCGGCCGGGGGTGCTTGCAGACAAGCACCTGTAGAGAAATCTCGTTGGGCAGACCAGAAGAGATCACGAGTTCGATCCTCGTACCGAGTACTTTTATTTTTCTCCTTTTCTACACTTTTGTTTGAAGAGGGGTTTCCAGGTTGGGATGTAAAGCCGTTTTGGGGTAGAGGATGAGGGTGGTGTTTGGGTCGTGACTTCCCTTCTGAGGCCTTTCTATGGTGGGTACTGGTGAACGAATGTAAGGTAAGGAAGGAGCGAGAGAGGGGTGGAGATCCTGGGTTTTGTGTTGTGGTAAGATCAGGGCGGGAAAGTAGCTGGTTTGGATGAGTCTATCAAGTACAGTACCGTTGAGAATATATAGTCACTTCTTGAATGTTAGGCACGCTTTCTGATACCTCGCTTAGCTTAGCAATAAAACTATATGATAATCAAGGATGTTTCCTTTACGTCGCAACGAAAAAAGGCTACAAGGGATCATTAGCTTAGTTGAATAAGGTTTAGTCATCCTCGGCTATCGCGAACTGAAGCCCATCTTAGGGTGGGAAGTTTTTTGGAGGTGCTGAGATAGAGTAAGTTTGAGTAGAGAAATTTGGTATGGGTTAAGGAGTGGATATTCGGTTTTCTTCTTCTTCTCTTGAAGCATGCTACTGGTTACTGTGCGCCTTTATTCTCGCGTTTTTATATAGGATTGATTCTTCCTGTGGCATTCATGTCGGTTTTCACTTAGGTGTTTATACTCGGAAAGTTTCTGGTTAAGCGAGTTACAGAGAACAGTAAACAAATTTTCCAATAGCTATATCTATGACCTTTTCTAAAATCCAGAAGAAAATCTAACTATCAATCCTCTTCCTCAAAAGTCTCATGTTCCCCAGAACCTCTTCTCCATCAATCCACACCTCCTGCATCCCCAACTCCCATTCCTCCTCCTCCCCGCCCACCGTCTTGGGCCTCAAGAACTCCACATCCACCTCTCCCCCCACCGCGTTCCTCAGCCCGGAATTCTTCACAATCCTAGTAACCTTATTCCCCTTCTGCAGCGCGAACTGCCTCCAATCATTATCCGCAAAATCCTCATCAAGCACCCACAAACACTCGACACTCTCCCACATGATCCCCGCCCCCAAACCTAGACTATTCAACGTCTCGATGCGCATACACAAAGTTCCCACCCGGCCGAATTTGATCCCCGTCTGACCGCCCCAGATACAAGCCGTCTTCGCATCATTCAAGATAGATGGCCCCTCTGCCTCGTTTAGAAACCATACATCCCTCCCTCGCTCCCAGAATAAGCCCTCTCCCTCATTCTCTTGACTGCCAACCTCATGCGAACAAGTCGTGAACGTCTCGACATCTCGATCTTCCGTTCCTAGCACTAACATCCGTCCACCCTCTCCGTTATGGAATCCAGCTGTGTAGTGCTGCAGCGCTACTTCGCGAGATAGCTGGCAGACATGGAGTAATGGCGGGATAGGAAGACGCGAGAATGTGATGTGCGGGTGGTTGTTACAGGGCTTGCGTGACGGACGGAGGTAATCCAGATCTGATTTGAGGAGGTGGAAGGGGAGGAGACGGGGTGGGGTGGTGTGGTGGGCTAGGAGGAAGATCTGGATGCGGAGTTCGGAGGGGAG